>ML681991.1:44255019-44271296 GCA_007922195.1 Podocnemis expansa
TTTTTCTTATTTCGAATTAACATTTTGTTAAGTCGAAATAAGATATTTCGAAATAAGGTGTTGTTTCGAAACAAGTTGTTTCGACACAACTTGTTTCGAAATAACCCTGTGCGTGTGAACACAGCCTTAGAGGCTCAGCATCAGGGCCTCTAAAAATAGAAAATGGAGCTGGAGTGCTGCATTCTGTGGCCCACTATTTTTAAATGGTGAGCCCTGGAATGCAGCGTTCTGGCTCCATTTTCTATTTTTAAGGACCCTGGAACACTGAGCCCCTAAAAATAGTGGGCCCACCCTGAATGCCATTCCTGTGCGTTCCGGCTTACTTTAACCCCTGGTCACTCAATGGTCATATGATCCCTTGTGTTGTTTCCAGCCAATGGGAATTGATCAGTCTGCTACTGCTCTTCATCAGTAGCAGAGGAATAATCAAACCTCAGGAATCCTTGTTTTCACCCAGTATTTCCTTAGCATATCCTCCAAGTCAGTATACTCCTCTGACTGTGGCCAGCAATGCTCCACAGGAAGGATACACCCTCTGCCATAATACATCTTGCACATGCATTGAGGGAATTTCTTCCCATCTCATGGAGTGATTGGCTCATGCCTTGTACATTTAGCTTCTCTCTCATTCCTGGGCATTTCACACTGACCAACCCATCCAAAAACATTCTATAGCTGCCCAACTCTAAAATGGGTTTTAAACAGTATCTGAAAGCAAAGTCAACTTGCTAAATATGTTTTAAATGATCAATTGGCATTTAGCAACAAATTTCTTAACACAAAACCACTGCTCTATTCTGATGTGATGAACCAGTACAACAGTGACACAGGTGCCAGTGACAGTATTTTAGGCCACTGCTGTAGGACAATGCACTATTTTTTATCTCATCCATACCTAGCTCTTTCCAGTAGTAGATCTCAAAGCCCTTCCCAGGCTTCAATGGCTTTAAAAAAAAACCAAGGAGTCATGTGGCATTTAAAGACTAACAGATTAAATAAATGTTAGTCTGTAAGTGCCACACAACTCCTTGGGGTTTTTTTGCTAGGCTAGACTAACACGGCTATCCCTTTGGAAATTCAATGGCTTTAGCTTCCCACAGCCATGAGAAGCAGGGCCAACTGTTATTCCATTTGTAACACATGAGAGACTGAGGCACCAAGCAACTTGCCACATGTCACGGAGAAAATCTGCAGCAGAATGGAACCCAGGTCTCCCAAGTCCTTGGCCAGTATCCCAGCTGCTAGACTGCCAGTCGTTAACCCTCCTCCATCTCCTTACATTTTACCTCAAGCAATCCTTGTGGGCCAGTCAAGCCCCCCACCCAGTGGACAGTACTGAAACTGCTTCCCAGTATGGTGTGATTCAGTGGACAGGAATCTTGTCTCAATTACAAATGTGTAAACCAGGGGAAATTGCATTGAAGGCAGCGGAGTAACATTGCTGTAAAACCAGTGTCAACGCTAAATCAAGGTGGTGGTATCAGGTCCTATGTGGCCTCAGAGAAATACGCCATGGGCAGAAATCCTCCCTTCTGGTGCTGCTGGGACTGGTGACCTGGCTACATGAGTGTTCTGCTTTTGTTTGGGTCTTCCCTCCTCCTTCTGCTTCTCTTCTTGGTACAACTGCTTTTCTCTGTGCAGTTGCTAGGTGACCATTTGGCCATCCAACAGGCTCACATCAACAGTGTTTGAATTAAAACAACTTGTTTGCTTTGGTGAAACAGACTAACAGGCTACCCCTGTGGAGCTGTTTGAATCCACCTTGTGACCATGATTCTTCCTGCCCTGCATGTGTGTATATATCTGACATACTGCAGTTTCCATTTCATTGGTCTCCCATCCAATCTCACCACTTCTTTTCCCGTATATTGCCTGTAATGTTTGTCATTCTGTGCTTTCTTCATTTTGTCTATTCCCTTGCCACCTCCTCTCAGTCCAGCTAACCCAGATAAATCAGATCAAATTGTCCAACCCATGATATTGATAAGGGGATTCAAAATTAGGGACACAACTTCCCTTCCACACCCGGCTCTATTTGGCTCAGCTAAGCACCTGCACCTTCGGAAGAGTCTTCAAACCTTCTCTTTACATGGCATATGCCTCTTGAGTTTGCAAATGTGGGCTCCAGTTCAGGAAATCAACTAAGTATGTATTGAACTTTAAATAAGTGTTTAAGGTCCAGCACCCTTCCTGAACGGGACTCCTTGTGGGATCATGGCCTGGGCTGGAGGTGTCAGGGGATCAGGCTGCCCCATGAGATTCCAGGAGCCCTGATTTGGGTTGGGCCAGCAAGCCCCACAAGAGAAGCCCTTAATCATGGAATTTAAGCACTGTTGCTTCTGGACCTGGGTGCTTGTTCTGGCCTGTCTGCAGCTTCTACAGGGTGCTTGTATGATTTTGAATCTACCTTCCTTTCTCCAGCCCACTTTGTAAGTTGGATCTGTTCTCCACCTGTGTCCAATCCTAATGACCTGCTCTTGGGGCTTGTCTGTTACCAGATAAAGATATCAAGGATATACCAATTGAGCCTGGCCAGTCATTCAAGTACAGGTGGAAAGTGACAACGGAAGATGGGCCGGCTGGCTCGGATCCTCGCTGCCTGACCCGTTTCTACTATAGCTCCATCAACCCTGTCAAAGACACAGCCTCGGGGCTGATTGGTCCCCTTTTGCTCTGCTCTAAAGAGTCCATGGATCAGAGAGGGAATCAGGTGAATTCTTTGTTTTCAGCTTAACCACAGCTTTTTTTGAAGATGTGACTGAAGTGCGGTAGGGTTCTGTTCCTGTGAGTTGCAGGACAGAGTAACTATGGTGCAACTTGGTGACACAACATTTGAATTTTCCCATTGGGACATTGCATCATTGCGTGCCAATTTTGCACCCTTAGAGAGCTTTGATTGACTAACAGGCTGAAGAATTTCATCCTTACCTTCCACAGCACCAACATTAATCAGGACTGACAAAAACTCATGTCTTTCCCCTGAATTTCAGTGCAGACATATAGCTACCCTCTCCAGACAGCTTGTTCTGCTGCCAGGTGCATGACCATATATCCACCTGATGGGTAACTGTGCCTTAAATCTGAGGTCAAAATCAGAGGGGAGGTTACAGAAACACAGCAGCTGTATTATATGGAATGATACATGTCATCACTCACACCTACACCTCCTGCCTCTGAAGGATCTCAGTGATTCTAGAATAATAATAATAAACCTTGTTCTTTTCATCAGTGGCTCTCAAAGCACTTTGCAAGAGAAGCCAGTGTCATTATCTCCATTTTACAGATGGGGAAACTGAGGCACTGGCCAGGTCTTTGAGTCACAGTTGAGTGCAGACGTTTTCAAAGTGACGGAGGGGTTGCAAGATGGATTTTGAGGGACCGCTAGGGGTGATGGGCTGCTGTTGGAGCGAGGGACACTTCAGCCCCTGAAAAGCTGATGCCTGCAGCCCCTGCCACTGCTCACCTCCCATAGCTGCCTCTCACCTGCCCCAGGCATGCTCTCTGTGCTGCTGCTGCAGCTGCTGCTGCCCCTCCCTTCCACTCCTCACTGCTCCCCTCACTGGCACTCTGAAGGAGGCCCAAGTGTTACACAAAAGTCCACAGGACTCCATTTAAAATGTTTGAGACCTACTGGTCTAGTGCTCTATCCACTAAGAAGCACTGCCTGACAGGAAACAGCATCATAGGCGCACATGCCACTAATATGTCCATAGGATCAGGTGTATAGCAGTATAGCAGCAACATTAAGAGAGAGGGAGGGAGCATGTTATAAGGTGTGGCTGCTCCATAGCACTCCCTTTTGCTCAAGCATGGCACTCTCAGCACTCCCTGCCTCAGTTTCCCTCCCTGCAGTGAATGTCCTCAGCTGTCCACCCACAGCTCAACACTGGAGATATGGCTTGGCCTCCGGCCATGTCACAACCAATATAATCCCTTCTGGCGTAGCTACAATCCAGCTGAAAGTTCTAACAAACAACACAGTTCTTCTGTCCTCCATAGGCATCTTTTTAGCCCAACTTTTGCATCATGTTCCTACCCCTTTCTGGGCCACCTTGGAGTCTTTCCCCATTCTGGTACATAGCAGTGAGCCCTCAGGCTGGCTCTGTTTTCTTTTCAAGGGGCCACACAGCCTTGTTATGTGACAGAGTATTTGCTTTTATTCTGACCCTACCTCTGTGACTGTCAGCAAAGGTCCTGTCCTACGGAGTGCTGACGCCTTCAACATCCCCCAAAGACATCGGAAGATGAAGTTAATGAGCTCTGCTAATGAAATCTGTTGATGTTTTCTTAAATCCCCAATGTGGTCAGTGAATGGGCTGAGGGTTACTACCAGGTGCACTGGTGTTGGTGAAGGCAGTTTGGCCCCAAAAGTTCAGCCGTTGGGTTTGGCTGAGCAGCCGGAGTGTGTCCACTCTGGCAGAGTATGCTTCAGGCTAGGGAGCTGTGCAAGCACAGGGAGCCATGAACACACTGCACTTGGCTTTGGGCTCAGGCATGAGGAGCCTTCCGCAGAGTGCTTCTTCCAGCCCTACTTGTAAGGTGAACTTGGAGCAATTTGGTGCTCTGCACTGTGGTATCTGCCCTCCCTGCCCTTCCTCTGAATTTACCTAGTTCCAAAGGGGCAGCCCTTTTAGTCTAGTTCAGTAAAACAAACAAGGAGTCCTGTGACACTTAAAGACTAACAAATTTATTTATCACATGAGCTTTGCTGGGAGAAAATTCAACTTCATCAGATGCTTTGAAGATGGAGGAACTTACAGAATGGGAGGAAATAAATGCAAGGAAGTAATACAGCTGCTGCCTGTGTGTGCTGTGAGGTCCTTGGAGGGGGTCTGCAGCAGCTGCCTGCCAGATACATGCACGCACAAGGTGTGCAGTTACACCACCCCACCAGCTGGCTGAGAACACTGTCTTACACATTGGTGGAGATGGAGGGGCGCAGGCCAGAGCAGCAGTCAAGTGATCAGGAGATGACAATTCCAAGCCAAGGGGCTGGGTCAGTAGGTGAGGGGGCAGTGAGGTCAGGTGGGGAAGCAAGGTAGGGTCACCCAAGGCACTGCAGCTATGGATGTTCCCTGGTGAGCCTGGTTCAGTACCAGCATCCTGCTCAGGGGCTGGTTGGTCATTGGCAGGCACACTGTGACCTCTGACAGTGTCACTTCCCTTCTGGCCTGGGTCATCCCCAGACCATGAGTAACTCTGTTCCTCTGTGATTCCCAGATGATGTCAGATGAGACGAGGTTTGTGCTGTTTTCAGTCTTTGATGAAAACCATAGCTGGTACCTGGCAGAGAACATACGGCGGCTCGTCAGAGACCCAGACACTGTGAACCCCCAGGATCCTGAATTCTATGCTGCAAATGTCATTCCAAGTGAGTATGCCAGGATGCGAGCTGTAAGTCAAGGACTCAGGGGAAAAATCAGGATTGTCCATGCACAAGATCCTACCTTACTGATTGACACAGCACAGTCATGGCAGATTGAGGTGTTACCTGCTGTTAGGTAGCAGTGAATGACAAGACCCCCGGCTCTTTCTTGAGTGTTAGTGGGTGAGGACTGTCCTGGCCTTGGCTCTTTCTGGAGGGGGGATGTGATTGACACCTACTTGCTGTCTGGGAAATAACTGAAGTCAAACTGCAGTGTCACACTCAGTGAAAATATTAAAGTTTAGCCACCCAGGGAGACCAAAGCACTGAGAAAATTGCTTACATGGCATGCCTTTTCCAGGTATTAATGGGTATGTCTTTGACAACCTGCATCTGAAACTTTGTCTGCATCAAGTGGTATATTGGTATGTCTTAAGCGTGGGTGCCCAGACAGACTTCCTGTCTGTTTTCTTCTCTGGAAACACGTTCAAACACAACATGGTCTTTGAGGACATACTCACTCTCTTCCCATTTTCGGGAGAAACTGTCTACATGAGCATGGAAAAGCCAGGTTAGTAACTTCAACTGTATACTAAATGTATGGGTCTGGCTGATGGGCAGCATATGGTAAGAGAGACGGGTAATCATGTTCCATCGGTAGCATACTAGGTACTTGAACTGTGTATGGATCAGCTAGGCAAATAACCAGAGAAAAATATTAATTTAATCTGAACTCAACTGAAAATGCACAAGCAAATAACTGATAATTCCAAGTCTGTCTGGTTCTGCTCCCCAGCCACCTATCAAGTTATATCATCAGAACAAACTCAGGGTGTAGCTGCCTTCCAGGTGGAAGAAAGTTTACAGTTGTGTATATAAGACAAAGATCCTAGCCCCGGGATGGTCCCAGTACTTTCAAGATGTTGTCCACACTCTCTGTGAAGAAGACATTCTGCACTCCAGATTGCAAGGCCAAAAGGTCACTGTGATCCCGTATTCTGCCCTCCTGCAGCATACAGGCCAGAGAACTTGCCCATAACCGTTGCTATTTGAACTAGAGCTGATCTAAAAAAACTGCTAGTGCTCATTTAAGAATCAGTAGTGATGTCTCCATCTGCCACCATGCTTGGGAAACTGGCCAGCCATTGGCTCCTCTGAGATTCATGCACTTGCATTACTGGACTCAAAGGCCAGAGTGCTGGCCATTACACTACAGAAACAGTCAAGTGTATCTGAAAGCACCAACCAGACCTTTGATGGCTTGATTCCGGAACCCCAATGGCACCTGGCTGTGTCCTCAGATATATTTTCAGCTGCAGTGATTGTGTTAACCACTTCATAGCTTGCTTCCTCTGAAACTGTTGTGGGGACCTTCCAAGTAAAGATGACGATATCAGGGGTGCATTTGATTCATTAGGTCTGGGAACGTTAAAGCAGTTACAAACCCACACAAGGGTTAATTCTAAACACTGCCAGAAATGCTGCAGCACATAGAAACTAACATAAAAGGTGAATCCATGTGGGTTACATTTCAGTGGACTTGGAAACAAGAATGTCATTGGCTTATGTCTGACACAGGGCTTGCTAATGAGGGAGTAGCAAGTGGGTGAGAACCTTTGAGACTTCCCGGTGTCTTGGATTAATTTGTTCTTTTGTCCTTTCCTGAGACAGGCGTATGGATGCTAGGATGCCTGAATACTGACCTCAGAAACAGAGGAATGCGAGCAAAGTTCACAGTCTCTAAATGCAACTCTGATCCAGAATTCTATTCCTATGGGGAAGAGAATTATTTTAATTTGGATGACTTTACAAATGAGGACAACCGCCTTCAACCCAGGGGCTTCTCCAAGAATAAAAGATGGCTCAGGCCATGCCTGAGAAAGCATCATAACATCACCTCTTCCAACAATGGAACAGAGAAGCTTCAACTCCAGGAGACACCCTGCTTAACAAGACCCAATCAACCTCTCACAGTCAATAACAGCCATCAAAACAGCAGGAAGAATTCCACAGGTCCCTCTTCCAGCAGCACATCAGTCCTTTCAGATCTACTTTCCCTATCTTCTCAAACAGAGACTAACTTTGAGCCAATTTCGTATGATTCCCTCTCAGACGAACAAGAGCTGTCAGAAAGGATCGGCCCTGATCAAGGATTTGGACACCCTTCTTCTGAAGGAAACTCTACAAGCTTAGGTGAAATGGTACAACAGAACACAAGCTCAACATCAGCTGGTTCATCTCCAGAAGGAGCGACTCTTTTCTTTGGAAAGCGTGGGCCAATTCAATCAGTAAAGATAGTTAATGAGAACTTAGAGTTGCACAAGTCAGTAGAGAATGTGATGCTCCAGCCAGCCACTCCATTAGACAACTTAGAAAAATTTCTTAAAGGGAATGTTACTTTGGCACAAGTAAAAGACTCAGCACATGTAACAGGTCATCAGGAACCCATTTCCTTTAATGTTGATGAAACTGGTTTTCAAGGGAATGATAGTTCACTGCAATTAAAAGACTCAAAACATGATTCTAAATTTCAAGAAAGGATTCCATTACATGAAGAAATGCCTCTAGAATTGAATATTACATCTTTAAACCCATACATATCACTGAATGATACAGTAACTGCAGAAATGGCTTCATCAGCTAATGAAAAGACTTTCTTTAAAAGGAAAAATACTTCAACACCATCAGGTATGTCAGCAGATGACACAAGTGTTCTTGTCATCACCCATGTAAAGAGTGAGAAAGCATTTCTGAAGAGCAATGGTGCGTCATCACAACTAGATGCTAGTTTAGAAAATGACACCAGGCTTCAAAAAGAGGCTTCACTGGGTCTTTATGAAATTTCTCAAGAAGGGAATGTTAAGCTACCAAAGTTAGGTAGCCCAGAACATGGCACCATGCTTCAAGCAAACACATCAGCTGTAAATAGAGAAATAGTCTTCACAAAGACTGGAGAGAAATCCTCCGATGATACAGGAATTCAAAGGATCCATGCACCACATCAGAAAGATCTTTTCCGTGGTGGGACTAGTGTTGAGCCATTAGATAGCTATGATACACCAGTTCTGAAGCTTCCAGAAAATGGTTCATTGGACCATGAGACAAGGAGTGTTACTCCTGTAGGACTGGATAAATCTGCTGATGAACCGGGTCTTTCAAATGTAAAACACTCTTTGAATGCTGAAAATAGCATGAAGCTAGATCTAGATGAACTTACCAATGGTAAAAGCCATCTAGGAACAACAGTTCTGCACCGCAGTGACATTTTTGCTACCAACTATGATACTACACAAGAAACTGATGAATTAATAGAGGGGGCAAAGTTTCAAGACACTACAGAAAGCGAGGAAATGTCTGACATGGGGAATGTTGGCTTACTCAACTTAATGTTACCGGCCAAAGATATGAATCTCCAAAAGGCCCCTTTACTAAGCAGCAAGGAGACATTTCTGAAACACAGTGTTCCTGTGGTAAATTTACCTGGGCCAACAAATGAACACAACAGCTTATTAGATAACAAGAAAGTTTATCTCAAAGCAGACTTGACAAATGGTACAGATCTCCCAGAGACCAATTCATCAGAAGAAGAAGGAACACGCCTTAAAGGTAAGAGAATGGAGCAGGATTCCAAGAGCTGGACACCTGAAATGCTAGTGCACAGAACAGTTTTCAAGTCCTGTGACCAAGACGCTCATGGATGCAGCACTCGTGTGAAAAAGAGGTCCCTGGAATCACATAGAACTTCACTGGAAGATACAGAGATGCAGCAAGGGCTGAAGGATAAAGCCAGAGCACTAAAGGGAAGGCAGAACTCTTTCAAACGTACGCAAGGAATCAGAACTGTGCTCAGAGGCGCTACCAAGATTAGCTACTATGACAGAGCAGACCGTTCTACTGCTAGGCCACCCTTGGTAGACACAACAGCAAGAAATCTTGGAGCAGCTGATGCTGATAACCCCACAGGATACATCAGAACTGTGTCTGCTTCTCTCCCCTCAAGTCACAGCCAGTTAGATGTGCTATCACACCATACCAGCAGTCATGAGCCACCAGCGGCAGTGGGACAATACAACAATGGAGGTGAAAGTGGTTCAACTCAGAGAGGAGGAAACTTCCTTCTGAAAGTGGAAGAGTCAGAGGAGGAGAAGACAAGTGTTACGGGTGGAATTGAGACAGCTGCCGTAACTGCAGTGCAGCCTAAAAGGGGTGTTGACTGGGAGGCACATTTGAACATACAGTCCAAGGGAAATGTGACAGACGGAGACACCTCGGATCAGCTGGAGCTGAAGGAAACGTGGATCTTTAGTAAACTTCATCAGGGGCTAAGATCTAATGCACTTAAAGACCAAGTATTAGGAAATATATCTAAGGATTTTCCAGCAAACAAAGAGGCATCAGAGAATGTGTCAAAAAGGGCCTCCAAAGAAAATCAAGTGTTTAAAGAGGAAAACGCTATTCCCCTCTCAGGTAGTAAAATACAGACACCAGGGCAAGAGGTAGAAGAGACACAGCACAGAAGAGAAAGCACCAGCAGTGTCAAGAACAGGAGTGTTTCTCGTGGAGCTGAGGAATATTTCGAAACCCCTGGAGAGCCTACTGTCCCATCGAACAACATGCCCAAATCCAACAGCTCAGTGTCTCAGAAGGAAAAATTAGACTATGACGAATACGGCAACTCCAAGAGTGACACTGATGAGTTTGACATCTATGGGGAGGATTACCAAGATATGCGCAACTTCCGTGGGAGGCTCCAGCAGTATTTCATTGCAGCTGTCGAGGTGCTGTGGGAGTATGAGGGTCAGAGACCTCAACACTTTCTAAAAGCAAAGTAAGTTTCACCAGTGCACCCCTTCCCCTTCCCTCAGGCTCCTCTCCCACCCTCCTGACAGCTTTCCCTTCTACGGAGTCTTCTTTGTGAACAAGGCCAGACAAGGCCTAGATCCATTTAGACCCCACCACAAGATACAGGCTGAGTTCCAGCCCAGCCTATCCTACTCATGGCACTCCATCCCAATTGAGATTTGTCTTTTCTTACTCGAGTCCTAGATCTTCCTCCCAAATGTAGCGGTCCAGTTGTCCTGCTACTCACTGCTGTTTCTGCTTTGTTGATGAGTTCAGGTTTTCACTAGCTTGAGCCCAAAGATCATGGTGCTGATGTGCCCTACCCTGAGGTCTGCAGTATGAGTTTGCCCATGCAAATGTTGGAGCAGGAATTGGAGCCACAAACTTTGGCTTTGGCTTCTTCTAGACTGTCAGTGTTGGGGGAGAACAAGGGAGATAGGAAAGGAATGAGCAGCATTAGTTTCCGACATGACAGTTTGTCCACGCTGCAGAGGAACTCCAAGGGAGCAATCTCTAGGTCACCATATACACTGAGAGGTTGCTGAGCTGGCCACAGCCATATTGTCCAAACCAATTGCCTAGAGGAGCCAGTGAACCACCTGTGACAGAAAGGTATGGGCATCCTCAGCTGCCTCCTCTGTCCTGTCTGAGTACTGCAGCACTTGGATGGCTCCTGGCATGGTGAGGAGCACTACACGCTAAGGTGAGAGAACCCAAAATAGTGAAAGCTGGAGAATCCATAAATACCTGGCTGTACCTCAGCTCCATGGCTTCTGAATGGGGACCAGTCAATGGCAAGCTGCACCAGAGAGAATATGCCAACATCTTGTCCTGGCAGCTGTGAGATCTCTCTGCTGCTGGCCACCCATTGTTTGCTTCTTAAAAGCCAGTCAGAGCCCAGTGGTGGCTCCTGGCTTGACTCTACGTTCAGGATCTCTGCCTGGCCAAGTGTACAGCTTGCGAGTAGGACACTAACGGAAGTGCTCGGCTGGGCAGTTAACAGAGGGTCCAGATCTGTGATGGGAATCAGGCGAGAGAGTCCTGATTCCAATGTCCATGTCTCACCCTTCCACTCAATGAACATGGCTGGTGCCTTTCCACAGGACTGGGTCCTTTCTTGCTCTTGCAGGGGCCCCAGGAAGGGCTGGAGAAAGTATAAGAAAGTGGTTTTCCGAGGGTACCTGGACAACTCTTTCACCCAGCCACTGGCACGAGGAGAACTGGACGAGCACTTGGGAATCCTGGGACCATACATCAGGGCGGAAGTTGATGATTTAATCAAGGTGAGTCAGACTAAAATGGAAGATCCCTGTGTCCTTAAAAAAGAGTTCAGACATCCCCAGCGCAAAGCATCCCCTCTTTACTTCTAGGTGGGACTCCCTGCTGCCTCCTTTTCAGTGACCCGTTAGCGGCATAACTTGTCTCGCATTGTAGGCTGGAGCTAGAAAAGTCTACTGACCAAGCCTGTGGCTGAGATTTGTCGCATTCACTTTACTCCACTGCAGTTCCTTGGGTGCATTGGCTTCCATCGCGCTGGAAATGCATGAATATTCTGTGGGTCATTATTATTTATGTTAACACAGGCCCAAATCCTCAAAAGGGCTTAGGCACCTAACTCTCAATGTCAGAGCCTAAATATCTTTGAGGAGCTGGGTTGTAGCAGTGAGAGGTGCCCGCTGAGATCAGGGCCCCCTAGTGCTCAGTCAGGCTTAGGCTGCTAGTGAGACAGAACCTGATCGTAAGAGCCCACAATCTAAATAGACAAGACAAACAAGGGCTGGGAGGGGGAACTGAAACCCAGAGCAGGGAAATGGCTCACCCAAGGTCACTCAGAAGGTCAAGGTCACATATGAGAGTCTCCTGATTGATCATATGAGTAGCCTCTGTAGAAGTGCCATGTGGCATTTCAGTGAAAGAGCATCTGAGAAGGAGTGAGGGGCTGGAAGGGGAAGAAAACTCTGGCTATGTCCACACGCAGCTTGTTGTTTCGAAATAAGTTATTTCAAAACAAGTCTTTTTGAAATAAAGCCCTTATTTTGAAATGAGTTAAACTGAAATAAACAAATGTGCACTCGAAATAAGGGAAAAGCCCCAATTGAAATAGCATGTCCAAACACAGGACTTACTATTTTGATTTAGGAGAGGGGCATGATGGGTGGTGTGGCAACATGGCCCCCCAGCAGGGCCATGTTACCAACCAATCCCCTGCCACTGGCTCTCGAGAGCCAGTGGCAGGGGAAAAACGCGCGGGGGGGACAGATGGGGAGACCCCTCTTCCCCTGGCTTCCCCTGCTGCCCCTCTGTCCCACCGCCCTAAGTGGGGGCATGGGTTGCCTAGCCCCCTGCTACCCCCCTACCCCAGCCTGAAGGAAGGGGCAGGGGCTAGGAGCCCCATGGGACTGGGAACTGCTTGGGGCAGACAGGAAGCAGATCCCGGCCTGGTCAATTTCACAGCTGTGAAGTTGACCAGGCTGAGAGCTGCTTGCCCTCTGCGCAAGCAGCTCCTAGCCCCATCAGGCTCCTAGACCCCTGCCCCTGCCTTGAAGCTGGGGTGGGGAATGGGGGTAGCAGGGGGCTAGGTGACCCATGCCCCCGCAGCAGGGAACCTGCTCTGCCCCTGCCTGAGCTGGGTGTCTGCCCCTCCAGCTGGGGTAGGGGTAGGGGCACGGGCACGGGCAGGGGCTGCTGCAGCCCTACCTGCCCCCTGCCCGCCTGCCTCCGGGGCTGGGGCAAGGGAATGGGCTCCTGCAGCCGGCTCTGCCCCCCCCAGGCTCCCCACTTGCTGCCCAGGCAGGGGGGCAGTGTCAGCCCTGCGCAAGCAGCGGGTGCCAGTTTCGCTCCCTGCCCGGACTCGGGGGGAGCTGCCAGTCCTGCACAAGCCACGGGTGCCGACTTTGCTCCCCGCCCGGGCTGGGGGGAAGCTGTTGGCCCCACGCAAGCTGCCAGCAGCTCCCCCCCAGCCTGGGTAGGGGCAAAGCCGGCATCCACAGCCCCTACCTGCTGGGGAGGCATTTGCCCAGCCCCAGCGGGAACCCAGGTGGGGGCCAAAGCCGGCATCCGCAACCCTACCTGCTGGGGTGGCATTTGTGCCACCCCAGCAGGAGAGGACCGGGGACACCAGCTGAGCGCCCCACTCCCCCAGCCCCTGGCCGCTGGGGGCAGAGGGGGCGGCGGGCGCCCTAGCTGGCTTTGCCTGCCGCTTCCCCTTGCCGGGGGCAGGTGGGGTGAAGTGGGCTGAGGCACCCGAGCCCCCCCTGCTCCCGGCAAGGGGAAGCAGCCACCCCCCTGCACCTCCGCTCAGCACTCTGGTCAGGGTGCTGATCCTTGGCCAGGGTGCTGGGGGGGGGGTAATTCCTCCCAGGGTGCATGCCACCCTGGGAGGAAATTTAGACCCCTTATTTCGAAACAACAGTTGTTTCGAAATAAGGTGTCCCAACGGCATTATTTCGAAACCACCTGTTTCGAAATAACCACCGTTTCGAAACAAAAGCAGTTTAAGCTGTTTCGAAACGACAGCTCTTATTTCAAAACGATAAGCTCCGTCGTTTCAAAATAAGAAAACGTCATGTGGACCAAAACTTTTTTATTTTGAAATAACCAGTGTTATTTCAAAATAAAAAAGACATGTGAACATACCCCTTGAAATTCAGAATATTTCCCATTGGAGACACATGGGTCTCCAAATACAAACAGGCTCCAATTCATCCTTAATGTAGAGTGGTCTTCACTGGGCTGGGAATCAAGTTGAGGAACTGTGTATAAACTTACGCCTTGTCTATGTAAGCAAGTTGTATCTGTTTAATAGATTCCTAAATCTGTTTATTTAATACAGACTTCTGTGTTGACACTCTTATTTTGGTTGAAAAGGGACCTGTTCAGTTTAGCCTCAATTTGCCCCCAATGGACTCAAGTTCAGTCTGAATAAGAGCAACCACAAAAGCATTTGAAACTGGAACAGCTTCAGTTCGCACCTTGGCTAATCTGGTGCAACTTCTTGTGCAGACGAGGCCTCAGATTCCACATAAATGCAGCTGACTGTGTGATAGCCTGAGTCTGGCTGGGCAGTGTGCACAGCCAGGACCGAAGCTGAAGTCCTTTCTTGCTGACTTGCTACATCCAAGTCTGAAGACTGTCCAGTCCAGTGTGGATGGAAGGGAAATCCTTAACATTCAGTGTGGGTGGCACATTCCTGAAGCAGAGAGAGAGAAAAGACTAAGACGGATGGAGCCAGAGGACTGGGGGAAAAGCTGGTGGGAAGGACTGGACTGTGTGCCCCATCTGTGAGATTCTCCTCACAGGGTGTATAACCCTTCTTTTGGCTTCTCTCCCCCCATGATGCAGGTCACCTTCAAGAACCTAGCTTCCCGGCCTTACTCTTTCCATTCCAACCTCCTGTCCACACCCAGCCAGGAGGCGGTGCAGCCTGGGGAGGTCCGTGAGTACTCACTGAATGTGCTGTCCCAGATGGCACCCACTGCTGACGAGTTTGACTGCAAGGCATGGGCTTACTTCTCCAGTGTTGACCTGGTAGGTGGGGATCCATGGCCTGAGAAAGCTGTTGGGCTCTCTATGAGCTATCTCTTAGCTCAGCTACCTCTCAGCTGAAATTCCAGCTCCACTGTTCTGTGCAACAGAGAGGCTGGAGCTTGAGATGCTGCTGTGCCACATAGACCTGGGACACATTGATCAGGCCATTCAAGAATGGGTCAAATTGTGTAGAAATAGAAGTGCATGGCTGGATAGGACCTCAAGAAGTCATCATGCCCAAGCCCCTGCAGGACCAAGGATCATCATGCCCAAGCCCCTGCAGGACCTAACCCAAACCCTACACCATTCCAGGCAGGTGTTTCATAGAATCTTAGAAACTGGAAGGGACCATGAGAGGTCATCGAGTCCAGTTCCCTGCACTCATGGCAGGACCAAGTACCGTCTTAAACCATCCCTGACAGGTGTTTGTCTAACCTGTTTTTAAACACTTTCAGTGATGGAGATTCCACAGCTTGCCTAGGCAACTTGTTCCAGTCATTAATCACCCTGATAGTTAGGAATTTTTTTCCTAACGTCTAACCTAAACCTCCATCGTAATATAAGCCCATTGCTTCTTGTCCTATCATTGGCAGTTAAGGAGAACAGTTTTTCTCCCTCTTCCTCTTAGATACTTGAAAACTGTTATCATGTCTCTGGTCAGTCTCCTCTTTTCTAGGCTAAACAAACCCAGCTCTTTCAATCTTCCATCATAAGTCAAGTGAGAACTGGACACAATACTCCAGTTGAGGCCTAATCAGGGCAAGGCATTTGTCCTACTTATTCTTAAAGACTTGCAGGGATGGGGATCCCATGGCCTTTCACAGGAGCCAATTCCAGAGCCTAGCTACCCTGTTGGAAAGTTTTGCCTAATAGCTAATGGTGTCAGTCTGTGAGTATACTTAGCCCTCTCATCTCCAGTTCCTGAGCCCCCTCTGGCTGTTCTGGTACAAAATCCCCTGTCTTGGTGATTCCTTAGGCAGCACATGGCCTTTCAGGGGGCATATCTGGGGCATTCTTATACCCTGGCAGTCCCTTACTGGACTGGCCCCTTGGGTGAAAATTAGAGCAGCCCTCAGGCTTAAAAAAATCTGGCCATTCTCACCCACAGACTGACTAATGCTCCAGTAGTCTGTACCTTGGTTCAGTGTGCTTCAGGTGGGGAAACAGAGGCACAGTGAGGCTGAGTGACTTGCCTGAGGTCAGGCACTGTATTGGCAGTGGAGCTGGGAAGGGACCAAAGAGAGTCAGAACTATAAATAAAATCAGAGGCTGTATTCACACAGCACTTTTGTTTCGGAACAACCTCCGTTGTTTCAAAACAAAAAAAAATACGTTCACACGATGCACCGTTGTTTCAAAACAATGGGAACCCGTTGTTTCGAAACAAGGGTGTTGTTTCGAAACAAGTTAAACCCCATTTGGGGGCGAAACAACCTTGTTTCGAAACCCTTGTTTCGAAACAACTCGTGTGAACATGTTGTTTTGGAACAAGGTGTTCCGAAACAACAGGTCAAGGGCTGCCCCCTCAGCACCCTGGCCAGGG
>ML681991.1:44285422-44564856 GCA_007922195.1 Podocnemis expansa
GGGGCTGTGCGGCACTCCACCGGTGCCTGCAGTCCCCTGCAGGCACCGACAGCGTGCGGTGCAGCCCCCCCCCCGCCCCCGTGGACACCCCTCAGCACCCTGGCCAGGGTGCTGAAGGGGGGCTACCCTTCCTCTCAGGGTGCTTAGCACCCTGGGAGGAAGGTGACGTTGTTTCGGAACACTTTGTTCCGAAACAACATGTCCGAACAGGGCTGTTTCGAAACACAACAAGGTTTAAGTTGTTTTGAAACAACCACGGCCATTTCGAAACAAGCTGTTTGCTTGTTTCGAAATGGCCGTGTGTCGTGTGGCCATGGCACTTCTTATTTCGAAACAACCTCTGTTGTTTCGAAATAAGAAGTGTGTGTGGCCATACCCTTTGTTTCACATTTAGGCCCCATCCACAATACAAGAAAACTGTGACTGTGACACTCTTGTCTGGCCTGCTTACAACAAACTAAGCTAAGCTGTGTCCACACAGCAGTCTTTTTCACAACATGCATGTGTTGTCTGTTGTGTTAGTGCATCTACATGGGTCATGCTACCTCTCATGTTTGGGTCAGGGCACTGTGAGAAAATCAGGCTAGCTATCCCACATTACCTCAGCAGAGCATGTGAAATGATGTATTCTGGAATGCCCCTCTGCAAAGAGAACTGAGAAGGAGGTGTCACAGATACTGTTCAGATGTGCTACCCACACATGGAAATACATGTCCTTACTTGTTTCCTGGAGCACACCATGTGCCAGTCCAGCAGAGCAACCTCTGGTTAGCTGAGATATTCTGAAATTTTAGCACCTACACATCCAGAGATGGTTACCTGCCTGCTCACAGGTCACCTTGTACAAATGGCTTTGGCCTATTGCTCCCTGGTGTGGAGGACATTCTGAGAGCAGCAGGAGGGACTGGACACGGCTAAATAAAAGCTCTGACATTGCAAAGCTAAGAAGCCCGTCTGTGCCGTGTCTGTAGGGTATTTCTGAGGGGGATGTGAAGGCTGGTGTGTTGTTCCCCAGGTGGACAGCATCAATGAGTGGCTGCAGGTGGACTTTGAGAAGACCATGAGGGTGACTGGAATTGTGACCCAGGGTGCCAAAGCCATCTTCAGTAACATGTATGTGAAGGAATTTGCTGTCTCCAGCAGCCAGGATGGCTCACAGTGGACTCCAGTTCTCCAGGATGGTGAGGAGAAGGTAAACACAACTAGACAGGGTATACATGGGGCAGGGAAGACCCGAGGGATCACAGATGCTGGTAGTCCTTGGCTTGTACTCAGGGAAGGGGTGGCAACCCCTCCATACCTTTATTTAACCAACAGCAACTCTTGGGGCTTGTGTCATGGGCAGCTCAGGGGCCAGTGGTAGTGGTGCACTGCCAGAGTTACGATGTTGTCTCTTTGGCAGGAGTGATTAGCCAGCATCTGTGGCCTTGCAGGGTTTTGTTTTTGTTCAGTTGAGAAGTCATCATGAGGGGTCTAATCTGTTGTTGGTGCAATCCTGTTTATGTATAAAGAACTCACACAGAGACCTGGTTCCCTGCACACACAGAAAGAAACTTGCTGTGAAATTCCCTCATTGGCCCCACCTGTATGGGGCCACTCATTCATTCCTGGAACACTATGTGGTGTGACTATGCTCCTGCCGTTGTGATCCTGTCCTCTCAGATGCACAGTGCAGGCAAGGTCATGACTCAGTAGGACACCATAGTTAACACCACATGGCTCTGGAAAAAGACATCTCCTGTCCGAACAAAACCCCATCTGATTTTGTTTGTGCAGAAGTGGGACCTACTCACAAAAAGCAGGACTGTCTGGTTTAATACCAGGCCCTTGGCCTTTTCCCCTCCCGTGAGCTCAGCTCACACTCACAGCTTCTCTCAGCTTCCTTCCACTGACATGCACAGGCTTCCAGACCAGTCTCCTAGCCCGAGTTTGCAAGCAGCCCACAGTTTAGTTCTGAGCTGCCAAGTACTTTGGGCAGGCCCTCCACAGTCTCCACTACACAAAGAGACTTATTTGCTCCTTCCATTGAGCCTAAAAAGAACTCCTGGCACAACCATCAGCTTTCCTGAGCTTTGCTGTTGGATTAGGATCAAAGACTCCTTTGTTCCAGCCACTAGCAGCTTCCAGCATAACAGTAAAAACAGCTGCCCTCCACAAAACAGCTGCCCTCAGCCAGCCATAAGCGTCAGCTCCAGTGTGAGGGCTGCTTTATGCTAGAGGATTGGATCAAACCAGCTACCTTGCTCAGGGGTGTGAAAATCATTTGGGTGACAGTTGAGCCAACCTAAGGCCCCATGTAAACAGCAAGTGCTAAGAATTATGTCTGTCTACAGACAGATCCACATGAAAAAATTACATACAGCTGCAGTGCTGTAGTGTGCCAGGTGAAGATGCTCTCAGTTGATAGCAGAGAGCTTTTATGTTGGCTACATAACTCCACCTCCATGAGAAATGGTAGCTGTGTTGGCAGGGGAAGCTTTGCCCTTGATGTAGCACTTTCTGTACAGGAGATACAGGTCAGTATAACTGTCTCTCTCACAGGGATGAAGGATTTTTCACACCCCTGAGCAATGTATTAATACCAAAGTAAGGAGGCAGTGGAGTCTGAATGTTTCCAGAGAGGTAGCTGTGTTAGTCTGTGTGGAGTGGAGCAGTGGAGTCTGAGCTGTAGATACATCAAGGTACAGCCACTGCAGTAATTACATCGCTTTTGCATATCCACACAACACCACTTTCGTCAGTGGGGGCACTTGTACACAGGGGTTAAAGTATAATTTGGGGGGCCCTGAAACCCTCCTAAATTGGTGGGGCCCCATGCCAGAGTGGGCCCCCCTCATGCTGGGGTTGGCCCCCCCTTGTGCCCCAGCTACTTAGGGGTTAAAATATAATTTGGGGGCCCCGGCACCCTCCTAAATTTCAAGGCTTACCCTCATGCTGGTCCAGGCCCACCCTCATGCAGGTCCCCCGCCCAAGCTACTGCCCCCCAGCCCGGGTAGGCATTTGCAACCACTTCTGAGTGCCACATGCATCAGTTATCACCCTGCTACACCCCCCGACTACACCCCCCCCCACACACAGCCACTCCACCCCCCAGCTACACACCCCTCCATAGACAGTCATCCCACCCCCCAGCTACACACACCTCCATGCACAGCCACCCCATTCCCCCAACTACACCCCCCATACCCCCAGCTACACCCCCCATGCACAGCCCCACCCCCACCTCCACCTCCCCAGCTACACCCCCTCCCCCCGCACACAGCCACCCCGCCTCCCAGCTATACCCCTCCCCCCTACAGCCATCCCACCCCCGCAGCTACACATACTCCCAACCAAACAGCCACTCCATGCCCCAGCTACACCCCCCCACACAGCCACCCCACCCTCCAGCTACACACCCCTCCACACACAGCCACCCCACCCCCCCAACTACACACACACTCCCACACAGCCACCCCACCCCACCCCGTACACACACCCTGTCCCACACAACCCCTAGCAGCCACTGACAAAGCCCTTACCTCAGCTGTTTGCAGGCTGCCTGACCGGCTGGAAGCTGCTACCAGCCACAAGCTAGTCCGTCCTGCAGGGGGGAGATTCAGAAATTCCCAGCCTGCCAGCTCTCTGCTGGCTGTGCTTAAGGAAGACCAGGGTTTAAGGTGGAGCCACCAGAATGCTGCGTTCTGGCTGCTCGTGCTATTTTTAGAGGAGCCCCAGAACACAGTGTTCTGGTCTGTTCCTCTGTTTTTAGGGGGCCCCAGAACTGTGTTCCAGTGCATCCCCCTTACTCTGACCCCTGCTTGTACAGATTGCATTGCAAGGGTGGAGAATTGAAGGATGGCTTCTGAAAGCTTATAACAGTTGATGTAAACAAGACAGGGTCTAAACTGACACACACAGTATGTCTAGCCTGATGGTGGCAAAGTTGTCACCATCAGCTCAGCCTTCCAGGACTGGTTCACAGAGAGTCTGAACTCACTGTGCCACTCTTGGAAGTCGATTCTGGAAGTCCTGGGGGCCAGGAGGAATACGGGAAGGCCAACCACAAGGGATTTGTGGTGGGCTTTTCCCTGATGTGTACCAGCAGCTTACAAGGTCACCACCAGTTACACAAGAAAATTTATGTGTCTTGTGTAACTGGCAGTCGACTGCCGTGGAAGAGCCCTCAGATTTAGACTAGGGCATAGATTCATAGCCTATTGGTATGTGTATTCCTTCTATGTAACCCATAGGTGGGGCTGTCCCTAGGGCAGGGCAGGACCTGAGTAGAATTGGCCTGTGCAGGACCCCCGATGCCCCCAGCACTTGGGGGGGGGGTGGAGCAAGCCAGCCCAGAGGCCAGGCTCAGCACTCCCACCCACCCCTCCTCTGGGCCTTCCCACTCCATCCCTGGACTAGCTGTTCCACTCAGGGGATGTGGAGGACTGGCCCAGCATCTGAGTTCTGTGCTCCTGCCCTGCCAAAGGCAACAGGGTGGGGGTTGGGGACAGGGTGGGAGTAGGGGGGCAGTAGCACGAGGCCAATGGAACCATGGGGCCTGGAACAGTCACCCCTCTACACGGCCCCCACCCCCCAGACGACTCTGCCTGTAGGGTTAGAAGGGACCACATGGATTATCTTGTCTAACCCCTTGGCAAGATTCATGATCTGTGTTGTCTAAACCATACAGGACAGATGGTTATCCAATAAAGGTGCTTCCGCAATCTACCTTGGCTGTCTGTTCCCTTGTCCTGCTGTTCCTAAAGCCTGGAAGTTTTTCCTGAGATCTGATCTGAAGCAATCTGCTGTGCTGTAGTGTGAGCCCATTGCCTCTTGGCAAGAGATAACAACTTTTCTCCACCTTTTTTATGGCAGCCTTTTAAGTATTTGAAGACTATCACAACCCCCTTAATCTCTTTTCCAAATGAAACATGCCCAGTTCCTTCAGCCTGTGCTCTCACGGCTTGCATTCCACCTCCTTGATCATTTTTGTAAATCACCTCTGGACTGTTTTAGTTTTGCTACAACTTTACTGTACACTGGTGACCAAAATTGGTTAGAGGACTCCAAGTGAGGCCTAACCATTGCTGTGTACAGAGGTGCTACCACTCCCTGAATTTGCATGCTATGCCTCTGTTAATGCCACCAAAGATTGCATTTTGCTTTTTTTTCAACATCATCACACTGTTGACTCATGTGGAGGTTGGGATACACAATACCCAGATCTTTCTTAGCAGCGCTGCTGCCCAGCCAGTTATCCCCCATTCTGTATTTGTGCATTTGGTTTTCCTTCCCTAAGTGGTGCGCCTCTTGTTTGTCTTTGCTGAATTTCATTTTTGTTGTCTGTAATCCAGTTCTCCAATTTATCAAGATCCCTCTGAATTTCAGCTTTATACGCCAAAGTGTTTGCAGTGCCCCCTAGTTTTGTGTGATTGGCAAATTTGATCAGTGTCCTTCATTCAGCTCATTAGAAGGATGTTAAATAAGGCCCTACTATACATTGCCTCCCAATATATTAGACCTGGACTGAAATGGTGGAGAACATCTGTTGGAGCAATTAGCTGTCTGCACCCAACCCAGTGCAGACCTGATTCATCTACTTTATTCTCCAGATCTTTGCCCTCTTTATTTTTAAATGTTCCAAGAGATGGACACTTCTGCCGTTTCTCTTGGGTCCTTGGAGATCTCTCCTATCATCTGACTGACCCTGCTGTTTGGAACCCACCTGCTGTTATCTTCCTTTGTGTCTTTTTTTCCCACGCCTGTATGCCTCCTGGTTACATCCCCTGCTTGCACCACCTGAAACAATTCCCTTCCGCCACCCTTCCAATACAGGCATTGGCTCCAATAGCATTGTCCTGAGTCTAGCCAAGCTGCTACATGGCCAGATTCCATCCTAGCATAACTCCACTGACATCCAGGGGGCAGTTCCTGGGATGAATCTCTGAATCTTTTCCCGTTGAGGGAGTGAGCAACCCTGACATGACAGAGCAGATAAAGTGCCAACCATTTTTTCCTCCTTTCAGATATTCAAGGGCAACCAAGATCACTTCAGCACTGTGGTGAACTCCCTGGACCCTCCACTATTTGCCCGATACCTCAGGATACATCCCCGCCGCTGGCAAAACCACATTGCCCTGAGGACGGAGTTCTTAGGCTGTGACGCTCAGCAAACATACTGATGGGCTGGATGAAAGGGCCTAGCTTTGGCTACCATTGTACTATCACCACGCCTGGAGCAACCCAAAGTGGAAGATCTTCCAATGAAGGGTCATGTTGCTGCAGGTATAAGCAGGAGCAGCACCATTTCCATGATGTTTCGTGCATTTACTCTAGCTAGGCGTGTGGCACAGAGCACTCCAACTGGTCAGAAAAAAGGGGCCTGGAAAGGTCAATGGGTCACCTGCCCAACCCACGGCTTTCTATCTCTCATATACTCAGTGCCATGTAGTCAGAACACAGTGCTAAATAATTAAACAGTAATTTTCCAACAAACATCTGCCTCCCCACCCCCAACCCTTCTTCCCCAGGCTCAGCCAGCCTTGAAATCCCCATGGAGCTCAGAGTCAGCATTAATAGCAGCTAATAATTAATTAGCCGCTGAGCTTTGCTTCATTATTTTCCATAAACTCACTGTGACCTGGCCCCGGCCCAAGCACAAGTGATGTAGAGTACAGTCTGGAGGGTGAGATAAGGGTGTTGGTGCCCCATACCCAGTGGCCACATTTCACAATGGCCTTGGGTTCTGTGCACCCAGCCAGAGTTCAGGCTGGGGTTGCCCTTGCTTGGCAAAGGGTGTGAAGGCAGCAGCCATGCAGCCTGACTTGCCCCACACACCCTTTCATTTCCCTTCCCCTGCTGTATCAATAGCACGCCGGCACCATCACAGCCCCCCCAGCCCATCCTGAGCAAGTCACTCTCTGGCTGTCATTCATCTATGGAGGAAACCCTCTTCTCATGGATTGTGCTTTTTTTTCCTGCCATGGGACATCAGGTGTGGACACCACGTTGAGTGCAAAATAAGCAGGGTGGCAGACTGTCACCAATGGGGAGACATGCTGTCTCACGCATACACACCCCAGCCCAGATGCCAGGAATCTGCACTGTCAGGTCAGAGGCCATGGGAGGTTTCCATTTGTTTGCTGGCATTTTCCAATAAGGCCAGCTAGATCACACTGATTCTACACATGGATTTCCCCTGAATGTCTGGAGTTTGGAGTGGGAGCTGATTTTTGGCACTTATAGTCTTTTTCTGCTTTGGCTGAACCCAGTTGCCTCTTTCTCATGAGCTATAAGAGGCCGGGCTTGGATCCAAACATTGTGACTTATGCTAGTGTCTGTTGATAGCATGTTAGAAAAGCCAGTGATTTGAGCCGTCTGATTAGACTAGATTGCCGGGATGTGATCTGGGGCTTTTCCCAGCCCCCATGACAAACAGTGTCCACACACCATATAGAATCCAAGCTCCTTGCCTCCTCAGATTTGGTTTTATTAGCAAAGTAAAAATAAGATAAAGTTCAGCTCAAATCTTTCCACTGGTTTAGCTGCTCCTAAAGGCTCCTACCACGTGAGTGCTCAGTCTGCACCTGAGCTGTCTCCTAAGGCCCCTTCCTACCTCTCTTATAGTCAGGTGCAATAATGAGTCACCTGCCTTGGAGACTCAGCAGAACATATGTAACCCTTTTCACTAGGAAGGAGCATTTCAGTTAAATGTAGCTAACCTATGACATGCTCAGTGACAGACCAATCCCACTGCTGAGCACAGCCAGGCAAAGAGCACACATGGAAGCTCAGGGTTATAGCCCTGTTGTGATTATATTCAGGCTCTGGTGTTTACAGAAGGGTGCCCAAACTATCCATCTGCAATGATTTTTTTCCCCTTCTTTCCATCTCCAGACACCTTTTTTCCTGAGTGTTATAACTACCAAATCCCCAAACCATGAAGACATTGTTAAGCTGAAGAACAGCAAAAAAAAAAAAAAAAAAAAACAACCCACACCACCACCACACCTGATTTTATTGAGGCAATGTTAATAAAGGCTAGACTCCAGCTGGACTGGTTCTCTGCTTGCTTTCAGGAATTCAGACCAAGCCAGGGTCCCAGGACTGCAAGCCACACCCAGCAATGTGGCCCTCATAAAAGCTCTCAACCCTTGGTATAGATTAGCAGCAGCAAAGTATTTTAGTCACAAATCCAGTCGGAGTGGAACTATTGATGCAGAGAGCTCCTCTGATGTGGACGCTGTCTTTGAGCTTGCTTCATGGGTCCTTGATTCATTGCCTCCAGGTGACCCTGTTTCTTCTCACACCACAGTTGATTCAGGGGGTTGGACGGTGGAAATTTCTGCCCAGCTCCGATGAGCATTCACAGAGCTCGGCACTAGAAGTCAGAAACTTATTTTTTTTACCACTCTGCAAAAAATGTTGATGGGAGGTGGGTATATTTTGGTTGAAATTTTTCTTTGCAATGTTTTAAATGTTTGTTGCAAAACTCTGTGTTGAGGAGAGGAAAGAATTATGAAAACTGAATCAAGTTTGTTCATGCCAATAAAAGCCCAACAATTTTTTACAAAAGTGGACGTTTGGTTTTGGCGAAAATATTGGTTTCACCAAGAGGCCTAGGAAAATGCCCACACCCACCACTGCATTCTCCTTCTCTAGAGTTTAACACAGCATCCAGCTGTGATACCTCTGCTCTTCTTCCTTCTGGATGGGACAAAGAGTGACACAGTTAGAGAATCTGGCAGGGTATGTCTACATGTAGACTTAGCAGGGGATTGGGTGGTGGCATGGCCCTTCAAGGGGGCCATATTGCCACACCTCTCATGGTGCCTCTCCTCCAATTCAAATTAGCAAGTGCAGTTGATGGACATGCTAATTCGAATGGGAGTTTCTTGTGTGGCCATGTCAATTTGAATTGACTCAATTTGAACAAATAATTATTAGTTCGAACTGACTAGCTCGAATTCAGTCATTTGAATTGACATGGTAAGTGTAGACACAGCCGCAGAGAACAGAACCTGGGAAACATCAGTCAGTGGACTTAGATGAGCTGATGCTGAGGAAAATGGGTCCTTTGCTCTCAAAAACTAATCCACTGGGGGGGAGGGAGGGCCAGAGAGCACCAGGCCTTAAACCAAACCCCAAACCCTGTGATTCAGAGTAGACGTGATGGTTCCATTCCTCCCACACACACATTGCACCCGTTGCTTTGCATATCATCACTGACGGAGAGGGCTGTTTCCTGTCTGGCTGCCAAGCAGTCAGGGGAAAGCCAGGGAAAGCAATGTGGGATGCAGGGGTGAGAGTACAGGGCATCAAGATGGGGAGAGGAGTTTCTACACTTTTCTGGCTTGGTAAAGCTCACAGCTCCCTTGCTGTCCCACTGCTCTGCCTGTCTTGCCATTCCCTGGACTATAAACTCTCAGGCTGGACCTTGGGTGAGGATAGGCACCTCACCCACCTCTTACACTGTTCTCTGGGTAGCACCAAGTGTGGGGTGTGATCAGAGTTGTCAACCTTGCATTTTAGTTTTAACTGCCATGAAGATCAGCAATTGATATTTTTTTTTATTAATGACATGGTAAACTTTTTACTGACATCACTAAAAATACCATAAACAATATACTAGTGTCACAGAATTGTGTACTCACTCACAGGAATTATGGAGGTGTTTTAGTTGCAGTTAATTGGTCAGTTGGGGGTCTTTAGCTATGTGAAATAATAGAAATGATAAAGTCATGATCAGTGTAGTTTTATGACATAAGAAGTGATTCTGCACGACAATCAATGTCAAAATATGTTTTATTTCTACCCAATTTTACTGACATTTTAATTTATTTATGGATTTCCTGAGAGTGTTAAAACTGTACATTTTTTTACTGACTCTCAATAAACGTACCGATGGTTGGCAACCCTGTGCTGAGGTGCAGTCTTCCATCTGTTCCCCTTGATGAGCCCACCCCTCAGCCAGGGGATGACAAGCAGGTGAGACAATAGGAAACTGGTTCCACAGCCCTTTTCTTATACTGGGATAGGGAACCAGGCACTCAGTCCTGTGGGGTGGCATGGCTCTCACTCTCCTGCATGGCTAAATGGGGCCTGAACAGAAACAACAGCCCAGCCCATTTTCTTCCACAGAGGGCTGAGGTGAGCAGTGCGGGCACAGTGCCCCAGTTTGCCTAGCCTAGCATTGCTCATTTGGATGACAACCAGGCAGCACAGCACTGCATTCCTCCCTGGTGTGGGCGCATCCCCAGGTCTAACAAGCCTTATAGCTGCTCTAGTGGGGGCTAGTTGGGGCCACAGGAGGTCTTTGTCACTCTCTTGACTGGTATGTGTGCATGGGGGGCAACTGCCCGATCATATTTCTTCCCAGCTCCCTGCCCCCAGCTGAAGAGTGAAGTGAGAGCCCCTTCTTGTTTCAATCAACTTCATCCAAAGGAGGGTGAGGGGGAAGCATGAGAGGGGGTGATGTCATAAAAGTAGCAGGGTTCTAGATGGCTGCTTTAGTAGCCAGAAATGGGCTACTCCAAGAGCAGTGCGTGCACATCCTCTGTGGCTAACACGCGGCAGTTTGGGCATCAGCTGTAGTCTTGTGTGTTCCTTCGCGGCTGGAACTCCCTGCTCTAGGCCTGCCCCGGTGGTGAGTACTTGGCAAATTTCACTGTACCAAGGGCTCTTTACAAATGTGATGAACTGGTGGTGGGAGGGTCTCAGGGCTTGCTGTGTAATGTGGCATCCTTGAAACAATAATGCCAGGCCTGAGGTCCGCAAGCTATCTGACATCCACTTTCTGGGCCCTAACACTCTACTCATAGCTCCCCACATCCGGTGCTGCGTTGCTGTTTGTGCACAGCTGAAGGATCCTTTCTTTGCTGGCCCTGATTATTGCCCAGAAACAGAGATCCAATTTCCCTCCAACCTTAACTGCAGCATCACAGTAACCAGCCTCCTCACAGGAATGGAACAACCAGGTGGAAGAACGGCTCTTCATGCTCATAAGGCAAGGAACTGTTGCTGGCAGCTGGCTCTGAATAGTGTCATTGCCCTCCTTAAGAGGAACAAAGAGTCCTTTGAACTTTGGACAGCTAAGAAGGAATAGAATTGTAGCTCCCAAGGTAGCCTGTGCCTGGGGCTTGTTTAGGGTCCCAGGACTCAGACCAGTCCGTCACTAGTGCCTTGGAAGCCAATCTTATCTTTTATTTTAGGAACAGGAAAACAAACATTGTCCTTTCCAAGATGAGCTTTACAGAGCCTGGAGCAGCTGATGGATATCTGCTGAATGCAGGCACACCAGCTCACATGGGGTCAGAACACAGCTGGTTAGGGCCACTGAGAAGAGCTTCACCCCAAGGGGCCCATCATACCTTTTCTATGAAGGACCACCTTCTCAGATAAACCAGCAGCTTATGAGCTAGTACCAAAGAAATCTTGTGTGCCCTGTGGGGATCCATCCTGGCAGAGCGATGGACCTGATGGCCTGGCAGCTCCTGTGATTACACTAAGCAACCCTGGGCCTGGGATAAAAGTGATCTTCTAAACGATGTAAGTTGGGTCCCCTGGGGGTGTGGCCTACTTTAAAGTGATAGGGACATCCTCCAGTGATAAGCCAGTGCTTGCCCGTTGTGTTCTGATGCTGTTAGACTAGATTCTAGAACAGGCTCTTGAATGAAACGGTGCGACACACGGAAGAATGTCAGCAAATCAATTTTGGAGGTAAAAGTGTATGGCTATATGCCTCAGTGTGGCTCTCAAAGGTTCAATAATCAACTTATGTGGCTCTTCAGTTCCATAAGTTTGGCCACCCTTGTTCTAGAACCTGAGTAACCAGGTTCCTGAATCCCTGCTCCATAGATATTTCAGCTTTCTTGGTGTAAAATAAGCAGGAAAGGGCCAGGAGGAGGCCAAAATGTTTGGGTTTTGCTCAGACGGTGGCGGTGGCCAGAATCAAAGAGTGAGGGGTAAAATCAGGGGAATTAACTTTGGACAATGGGTCAATTTGATATCAGGATTTGATAGTGGACCTCAATTACTGCAAAGGAGGGTCCATGGAGGATGGAGCTAGGCTGTTCTCAGTGGTGGAGGATGACAGACCAAGAAGCAATGGTCTCAAGTTGTGGTGGGAAGGTCTAGGCTGACTTTAGAAAAAACGTTTTCCCAAGAAGCGTGGTGGAACACTGCAATGGGTGACCAAGGGAGGTGGTGGAGTTTTCATCCTTAGTGTTTATCATGGCCCAGCTTGACAAAGTCTTGGCTGGGATGGTTTAGTTAGAGTCAGTCCTACGCTGAGCAAGGGGGTGGGACTATACGACCTCCTGAGGTCCCTTCCATCCCTCAGCTTCTAGGAGTCTATGACTCTATGATTCATTCAGTCCCACCAGCCTCCACTACTGGCACATCCTAGAGTCAGTATCTATCTCTCTCTTCCGAGGCCAGGGCTGCAGAGGCAGTGAGATGCACTGAAAGGATGGTGGTGCTCTCTTGTCATGTGAGTGAAGCGCAGTGTAAATTCACCCTACTCAAAGCAGGCGTCGATGCCCTCATCCCAGGTGCTGAGTTTTTAGACCATCCTGGTAAACAGACTTAAAAGAATCAATCATTTAGCTAGAGGGTCGAGCCGGGCTGTGTCCAGTCTGAAGGTCCCCAAAGCATGAAGTCAGCCTTGAAGTTACAGGCAGTGGGGTATAAACGGAGAACCTACACTAAGGCTGCAGTCCTTGGGACAAGTCACAAGTCCCTGGCAGCAACGCCAGGGTAAAGCACTCAGGCAAAGCAGTAACTGCTGTGGAGTGGTGCCTGGGGGGGCAGAGGGGTTTGTAAAGTCTCATCTCGCACACTCCGGATCTAGTTTCCAGACCTGCCTCTTTAAGTGAGTCCTCTTGTGGGAAATGGAAACCAGGCCTGGTTTCCCCTGATGATACAAGTCAGAGTTCCCCAAAGGCCTGGCCTCCACGTCATCTTGAAACAAGAATTCAAAGTTTCTGGAGAGTTAAAGGGCCCAATCTTCAGTGAGCATACATTGTCACAGCTTTATTTGCCTTCAATAGAATGATGTCAGCAAGTGACGCCAGCTGAGATCTGCTCCAAAGAAGCTGCATGGTGTAAGCTGATCGCAAGTGCTAACCATGCAGTGAGGCTGATTTGGGGTCAAAAGGTCTTTGGTGGAAAAGCATCTCAAGATTACAGAAACCTGCTCAGGTTACAGTCAGTGTGTTCAGACAAGCTGCCACAGAAATGCAGGAGAATCAATGTTATGAAACAA
Organism: Podocnemis expansa; assembly: GCA_007922195.1. Lineage (NCBI taxonomy): Eukaryota > Metazoa > Chordata > Testudines > Podocnemididae > Podocnemis > Podocnemis expansa. Next base: position 44,298,666 of record ML681991.1, read on the forward strand.
ACCGTGGTCGCCCTTTCAGCCTGGAGGGACTCTGCGTTACTAGGAGCTCCTCTGAAATAGTATGTACCAAGACTCGTGGATCAAGCTCACTGATGGTTTCATCCCCACCCCCCCACAAATCCATGCCTCCATTTATCCATTTCCCTCTTTTCTAGCCTCTCTGTCTTTCTGCCTAGGCTCTTCTCACTTTCTCCTTTCTTCTTATCTTGCATGGCCTTCTGGTCTCCATGTGAGTAACTCTGTTCCAAATAGCAATGAAACAAGCACAAACCCACAGCCTGTGTGGCTCTGTGCTACACTGCTGGTGGATTTTGGCCCTGCAGGAGTATCACATGGGGATCAACAAAGGCATAAAGCTGGTATATTGGCTCCTACATCACCCTTCCTCCAAGCAGTCAGCAGAGGGCGCAGAGGTATTCAGTACATGCCACCTGTCTAGCTTACAGCTGGCTTCAGGCTAATCAGGGGTTTTGCTTGTCAGCACAGTTGGCCATGGATGGGGAGCGTGCAAAGACCGCCTTTGCAACAACCTCTTGAGCTGCAACAGCTACAGCCTGTGGAGCTAGATCAGGAGTTGCCAATGTTTTTGAAGGGATGTGCCCAGTTGTACTCCCTGACCCTCCCCCAGGGCCCGTGGCGATGAGTGGCAGCTGTAAGTGGGGAAGAAATTGGTGTGGGGAGCAATGGCAGGGTAATGTGGCAGGGCAGGAGAGAGCAAGGGTGATGGGAGGGTGGGGTGGCAGGGAAGCATGGTAGGACAGGGGTGGCAAAGACAGGCAGAGACGGGGTGGCAGGGCAGGGGTGGCATGGTAGGGTAGAGATGGGATAGCCAGGGAGCATGGCATGGCAGGGCAGGGGTGAAAGGAGAGTGTGGGGACTAGTGTGGCTGGGATCCCTGCTAATTCCCCTTCCCCGCAAGCACCTTGCCCAGTTCTGACCCTGCCAGTTTCTGAGCTACCACAGCCAGGTCCTGGCTCATGCCAGGTCCCCAAGGCACCATCCCTTCCCAAGTCTGCAGCCCGCAACCAGCTCCCCAGGCTCCCACAGCACCTAAGCACATTCACCCAAGATACCAGCCAGAACTGCTTCTTAGCTGGCCAGACCTAGGGGCCGCTGCAGGGTGGCATTTTAAATTCCCCACAGTGGCCCCAGGGTGGGGGATTTAAAAAGGCTCCACCCAGCCCCAGCTCCCAGGTGAGAGGGAGAGAGCTGGAAGTGATAGAGTGGTTGCCATGAGGAGTTTGCTCCAGGCTAGAGCGGTGCCACAGATCGAGGAACCATGCATGTAGCTCAGAATAAGCCCACACCCCACCTTTGGACACGTGCTGGGGTTTGCTGAGTGGACCCTGAGCTGGGTCATAGCATCACTAGAGTGATATAGACCTATCCAGGTCTATTGTGAACACACAGACCAGTTTGGATCCCACCACAGCACCCAGGATCTTGTTGTGGATTTCTTTGTTCTTACAAATAGAAAATTTGTCATTGGCCTCCCCTTCCTGTTATATCCTGAAAGGAATTTGGTTTTCAACCCAAAACGTGCTGGTCATTTCAAAACTGTGCACTATCAAGAAGCACTGTGTCCAGGGGAGACACTTGGTAATTTCAAACTCCACTGTTATAACTTGGGGTTGTCCATACCAGTTACATGGGACCACTAAAAACAAGGGGACTGATGTAAGGGGGAAAATAACATTAATCAGCAACAATTTGTTAGTCTCAGAATGAATCATGTACTGCATAATATTGAGCACTGGATGATTACTATCTTTGGTCCCCTAGAAGCATCTGGCACTGGCCACTGCTGGAAGACAGGATTATCAGGCTAGATGGACCATTGAACCATGGACCCTGCATGACCATTCTTATGTTCTTGAAAATACATAACCCGACCCAAAAGTGGGACTCCATTTGTAGAGTTCATCCAGGGTGTGAGGTAGATAGTGTAGCCCAGCAAATAAGGCACTAGACTGGGGAGGGGGGTCAGTTCCCAGTCTACTAATGATTTTCTGGGTTACCTTGGGGTAGTCATGTTCTTGCTCTGTGCCTCAGTGTCCCCATCTGTAAAATGGGGGTCATGGCCTCGTGTGGCTCTGTACAGTACAGTTGAAAAGCACTACAAAAGAGCTCAGGGCTGTTATAACATTTATCTAGGAATTTCCACAGCCCCAGCTTTGGTATCTGAACCTACTAAGCATTTATGCTCACAAAACCTCCATCATGTGGGACACCACTGTTACATTATTTACAGGTGCGGAGCCAAGGCTGTAAGAGACAAATTGACCTAACTAAGCCTATAAGCTAAAAATTGAACCCAGGACTCCAACATCTCAGCTTACTCTCATGAAGTAGGATTTTCTCCACAAAAGCTCATAGGATAAATAAAGTTGTTAGTCTTTAAAAGTGCCACAGGACTTCTTGTTTGTTTTGCTGGACTAGACTAACATGATTACTGCTTTGGAATTTAACTACACAGTCATCCTTGTCCAGGTTGACCCAGGAAGCTATTACTGAAGAGTCCTCCTTATTTAATGCCTCTGTGAGTTTCAGATATGGGAGAAGTCAGCCATTATATCCTCCATGCAGCATGTGGGGGTGCAGGGTAAAGAGGGTACACTCTTCTTATCTGGTAACCTGTCTGCCAGAGATATTTATAATGACCAGATGCAGTGTCAATTTACTATCAGATACATTCTCTGTTGGGGGACTCCATTTGCCTCTGGCATGAGTGTAGGCTAGCTGATTGAATAGGTTCTTTTCTGTCTTGGCTATGATCCTAAATGGTTCTCTTCATATTTCAGAGTACTTTTCCTTTTCCCTGCTATTTGTGCTGTGGTTAACAGCAGGGCTGCAGTTTGCTCTCTGCATTTATTGATGCCCACAGCAACATTTTCATTGTTATGAGTCCGTCTCAGCCCATGTACCTTTAGGACCAGGGAAGAAGCATGAATCCTAGTAGCCCTGCTTCCTGGAGGATGCACATGAGAGTCTTTGTAAGAAATGCTCAGAACAGCAGAGCTCCTGGCCTTGCCTGCAATTGGATGACAGTATGGGCTTCCATGGGGAGCATCCAAATCCTGAAATCAGACATCCCCAAACAGTGGGATGTTGGAATCCCTGCTTTATAGCTCAGGGCTTTGTCTCTGTATTTCTAAATTCTGAATCTTTCTTAGTAAGAGGCTCTTACAAGTAAGAACTATGTTTAAAAGCTTGTTTGACTGTCTAGGTGGAAGTTAAGGGGCTACTTTCAAATACAGGCTTCACTTTGCACCCACTTAATCCTCCATGAGGACATCCAAAGAGGCATGGCAGGCACAGCTGTGCATTATTTGGGCCTGTTGCGAGGCCACGGAAAGGTTCGTATTGACATCAGTGGGCTTTGTATCAGGCCTGTGTGTGGACGATTACTCACCAGCGTGCTGGTCTCCTACAGGGAATGGGTTTGGGAAATTTTTCCCTTAGCAGCTGATGAGTCTCTTCTTGTGATAACAACCCCCCCCCACCTCTTTTAAACTTTTCAGTCTTCCTGTGGTCAAAGGATCTCTAAAGACCAAGAGGAGGACTAGGGCTAGCGCGTGAGGCCGGCCTGAAGCAGCTGAATCCCGCCTGGTGAGAAGCTGCCAGGCAGAAAGAAACCATGGCATGGCTGCCGCATGAGGCTTGGTTTCCTCTGCTGATCTGTCTAATCACCTCTGCCTCCTGCTACCAGACCACATCCAAGCCTGAGGTCATCTCCCAGCCACCCAGCCAACTCTTCAGGATCAGAGAAAGGAGAGTCCAGAAACCAGGCCCAAGAAGACGTCTGGCTCTGCAGGAGAAAGGGAAAGTTTTCCCCTTTGTTGTAGGAAAGAGAGGAAACCCAGGCAAGGAAATCCAACGTGAGTAGCAAAAGCGGAAGCTGCTAACACCATACTATGCAGAGACAGGCCCCACCCATCCAGCTCTGGACTGGAAGTACAACATGGCACTGGTAGTATGTGTAGATGACATATTTTCACCCCCCCCCCTTTGGTGTCTGGGCTCTGCAGACTGATGTAAGAGACAGCTGTGCGATATATTGTTCCTGTGGTATCAGTTCAGTGCGGCAGAAAGGGACAGGATTTGCAACCCAGAGTTCTAAATTCTCAGTGTATCCATAAGAGCATCTGTGACATTGGCCCTCACTGTAACTACCCCTGCTTGGATTAAAGGGATCAGCAACCCAAAAGATAAGATGAGCCATTTTTAGAAATTCCTTCAATAACTAAGTGTTTTAAGAGCCACAATGGGTGTAGCTTTCTGGTGGAGGGTGGGGGGAGCTGGGCCAGGGCACCTGCCACAGGGTCTGCTGGTTGGGGGGGAAGCTCAGAACCAGGAGCAGGCTGCCCATATGGTCCCCTGGTGGCAGGAGGGAGCCTGGAACCTGGCATGGGCTACCCACAGGGTCCCCTGGTGGCAGCCAAGGCCTGGAGCCAGGAGCAGCCCACCCACAGGGTCCCCTGGTGGTTGTGGGGAGCAAAGCCCCAAGTCACAAGGGGCAGCCAAAGAACTGCATGCATCTCCAGGGCCACAGTTTGCAGACCCTTAAGAGGAACCACTTTTGGGGATAAGAGAGGAGGTCAGGTGCCATGACCCATTCAGTTCTTGGTCACTCTTCTAATACTGCTGTCAAGGGGGCAGATTAGTGCCAGGTAGGATGGGGAGTGTGTGATGTTGTTACAAAACAGTTACAGCTAGTCCCCAACCCCGATCCTGTGCCAAATGGAGTTGGTAGCCGCTTCAAGAAGGCGCAAAATAATGTATTTAGCCTGCCTCCAAATGATCCCCTATTTCGCTTGTAAAAAGGGCTCAGAGTTCAGGGTTCTTTCTTTGATTGCTCTGTGTAGTAGGCCGTTATCTGCCTCACGGGCATTGACACTAGACTTATCTCTTCCCTGAGCTCTTGTTCGTTAGAACTGCGAAGGAGAGTCTCAGGGTGAGGCAAAGTGGAAAGATAAGTTTATTCTTACTGCTAACAAACGTGATGGATTATGTAGGATCAGCAGGGGAGAATGGAACAGGAACTGAATTATTACCTTCCTCCTGGTTCAGAATACATTCTGCTTTGTTGTTCCAAACAGGCATGCTCTTCTAAATCTACTTTTACGAAAAACCTCATTAAGGGACTCAACTCCCTGAGTCAGCTAAAATGGGTCCTCAGGGTTGCTGTGCAAATGATTCAGAAAAATCCAACATTTACCAATTAATGTTAGGGCCTTTCTACATGGGGAACACTCAGGAAATTAATCCAAATTAACTAACGGTGTAGATTTAAAGCGCCTGAGTAAAACTCTGTTAACAGCCTGTGTAGACACTCTCATTCAGAATTAATGACCTTAATTCAGTTTTGCTTAATTTACAGAATTAAAACCATATTAAGGCCTGCTTAAACTTGAATGAGAGTTTTAATGAAGCTTAATTCATCTGCTTTAAAAGTGAATTTGAATGAGTTTTCCTGAGTGGCCCTGTGTGGACGCACTCATGAAGATGTTCCAGTCCTTCTGAAAGCTTTTCTCAAGCCTGCCTTCCAGGTTCCAGCTCCTAATGAGACAGACCCCAACTTCTCCAGTAATCTTCATTCAGCTCAGGGTCCAACCATCATGTGTCTCTGGAATCAGTGAATCTACCATGGAAAGACAACAGTGTCTGGATCTCAGCTGTCTCCCAGATTCAGGAGGAGGCATCTATAGGGTCCACTGTACAAAGCTAGAATCTTCTGATGTTAATAGGCACCCAGCTTGTTTCATGTAGACTACTAACAAGCCATCAGATGGTCACTACCAGCCTGGTTCATATTCAGGCCAGTGAAGTGAGGCCCAAGTGCCATGGGTCCTTTCCTGTTCCCGTTGAGATTAATTGAGCTTACTTGGAAACACAATCAAGCTCCATGTTCCATGACCGATACTCATAGCTATCCATTCCCTGCTGGCCATGCTAGGGAGAGACAAGTTTGGTGAAGTTGTGTAGGTGGGGACTGGGAGGCAGCAAGGATTCATCCATGCTTTACTGGCTCACACAGACAGAAAAGCATGTACATGATCCTTATTCCTCCCTTGGGGTGCTTGTTACAAAAGACATACTTGCAGAAGATTGTATTCTACCCAAATCCCTCCCACCAGCACCGAACCTTTTGCTTACTAGAATGTGTTCTCTCCTCAGGAGTCCGCAGGTCCTTGCTGTCTGACTACATGGATGATCTCTGGTCTCACATCCGTGAATCCATCCCCCAGGCAGCTCTGTACGCCTTCCCTCTTGCCTTGGGGGTCATGCTTTTTCTCTGCAGCATCACGTAAGTGTTTACATAGCCTGCTCTGTGCCCCAACACTGGATGCCTTATGTTTGTGTAAAAAGTCAGGTAGTCCTTCCCCAGGAAGAAAAGAACAGCTAACTTCCTGCTTTAGAGTCTGGAATGAAGACATAGTTTACTGCTTCGTTTCCTGACACAAATGAACTCCCAGCAATAAGTGTTACACTCATCTGTGCAGCAGATGGAGAGGGCCAGATTAATGCAAGGATTTTAGGGGTTGCAGCCCAGGGTCTTGGGCTAAGGGGGGGCCCAGGTCCTGGCATGCCTCTGACCTGAGTGCTCCCAGTCCCTAGAATGCCACATGCCTGCGCCATGTCACAGCACTGGCCTGTCTTGCCCTCAGGCTGGCCAGTCTGTCCCAGGCCAGCCAGAGTGCTCCAGAGTTCCACTCCCCAGGGAAACCTGCCTTTTGAGAGGCAACTTAAGAGCTTGTCTTGTTTAGCCTAACCAAAAGAAGGCTGAGGGGGTGATATGATTGCTCTCTATAAATATATCAAGGGGTAAATACCAGGGAGGGAGAGGAATCATTTGAGTGCAGCACCAATGTGGACACAAGAAGAAATGGATATAAGCTGTCCATCAGGAAATTTAGATGCAGGTTTCTAACTATCAGAGTAAAGTTCTGGAACAGCCTTCCAAGGGGAGCTGTGGGGGCAAAAAACATGATTGCCATGAAACCTGAGCTTGACAAGTTTATGGAGGGGATGGTATGATGGGACAGCCTAGTCTGGCGATTGACCAGTTCTTGGATTACTGGTGGTAAATATGCCAGTGACCTAAGAAGGGATGTTAGATAGGGTGTTCTGAGTTATTACTGAGAATTCTTTCTTGGGTATCTGGCTAATGCGACATGCCCACATGCTCCAAGTTTTTACTGAATGCCATATTTGGAGTCAGCCGTTCCCCCATGGCAGATTAGCAAGGACTCTAAGTAATTTTTCACCTTCCTCTGTACCATCCACTTGCTAGTGGATTCTCTGTGCTTTAAAGTATTTAAAACCAGGGGTCTCAAAGTCAAATCACCACGAGGGCTGCATGAGGACTAGTATGTTAGCCTGAGGGCTGCACCGCTAAAACCTTTTCATACAATATTGCAAATATTGGTAACAATAGTGTTGTTGCAGGCTGCAGGAAATAGCTTTAGGGGCCTCATGTGGCCCATGGGCCACATGTTTGAAACCCCTGCTTTAAACCATGGTGTGAGGACTTAGTAACTCAGTCATAGGTTAGAGCAGGGGTCTCAAACCAGCAGCCCATGGGCCACATGCGCCCCTAAAGCTATTTCCTGTGGCCCATAATGACACAATTGTTACTGAAATTTGCAATATCGTTGTATGAAAAGGTTTCAGTGGTGCGGCCCTCAGGCTAACATACTAGTCCTCATGGTGATTTGAGTTTGAGACCCCTGGGTTAGAGGCTTATTGCAGGAGTGGGTGGGTGAGGTTATGTGGCTTGCACTGTGCAGGAGGTCAGATGAGATGATCATATTGGTTTCTTTTGACCGTTGAGTCTATGAGTTGGCCTGTGCCATGGCACTGTACCACAGCACCAGCTCACCTCATCCCCGGGCTGGCTGGTCTGCCCCAGCATCCTCGTTGCTGGAGAGGCTGCCAGCTCCCTCCAGCCATGGACTATGCATCCACCCCTCCACCCCATTCCATTTTAGTGGAGAGGCTGGCTAAGACTGCCACTGCTGGGGATACATAATCTAATATCCCTGAGGCCCACAAGAGAGTTAATCCAGCCCTGGGGACAGAGCTTTCTTGGGGGGCCAGTCTGAAGTCGTGGAATGACTTGGCCAAAAACTACAGACCACCATGAACCTCCCCATCTTCTCTTCCAAGTGCTAGGTGCCCTTCTCTGACCTTGTTCTGTAACATAAATACATCACCCCACCCCTCAACTCTCCCCATCATGACCAGACACTCCACTGTGCACACTTCTCAACCTGGGGAGAGGCTGAGAGCTAAACACCGTGGGACAGGCATTGGTCAAGCGATTGAATGGGTATTGAAGTCACTCAGGGTATGGTTAAATGTACAGAACTGCTGCAGCCACATGCCAGGTGAAGCTGCTGTGTGCCGATGGAAGAGAACTCTCTCATCGCCATGAAAAAACACCGCCCGTGAGCAGCATATTCTGCATGGAGGGAAGCTCTCTCTTCAATATCATGCTGAACTTGTGGCGGTGTGACTTACGTTGCCCAGGGAGGTGGAATACACACAACCCTGAGACACATAAGTTTTGCCAACATAGACTGCTGCACTGTAGACATAGCCTATGATACTCCGGGGATGAGTGTGATATGAGAACTTACACAGAACAGTAATGCCTTGCTTCATTTCATTCAGGAGTTGTGACTGGTGATCCCTGCTGGGATCTGACCCATCTTTGGAGAGACTGATGGTTCTAATCACCTAAAATCTGGCCTTTTCTTGCTAGTCCCAACTCCCACAACTTACGATACATTCTGGCTTGTAAATGCAACAACCAGAAGTCTTGTCCCATCAAGCAAGAGAAGGTTGTAGTTATGGCACATTGAGTCTTATTTTTATTACCGTCATTTTCCTGCCTCCTTATCTTCCTGTCTCCCCATTTCCTTTCTTCAGTGACTGACTGACTTTCTTTTTTCTTTGGTTTCTCAGGGTTCTTTTGGACTGAAGAGACCAGAGGAAATTATAGACGTCTCCATGTCCTCTCAGGCCAGTGCCGAGAGTGCACAAGGCCCCACCCATGAAAGTTTTGCCTGGAATGTTTAGCTGTGCATGTCCCGCAGATAAGGAACAGCACAGACTGATCTCATGTTGCTGGATTAATTTTAATGAAAAACATTCTCCCAACACCCAAACTGAATTTCATGTTTCTAAATAACTTGTAGAGCTTGTCCGCAATGGGACACTCAGAAAAGGCGCTCTGAGGGTTTGTCTGCACTATGGAGACTATCCTGGCTGCACATGGACGTCACTGTATCTGTACCAGTATAACCTCACCATGCACATGCAACCCAGCTGAAGGGTTTTTTTCAGTATGAGTCAGAACACTACGTCTCCAAACAAGGGTATGGGAAACTATGTCAGCTGATGCCTTCATGCTGTGTCCACAGTGGGATTTAGCTCAGCATTGCTTTGTCGGTCAAGGGGCTGGATACCTGTGGCAACCTAAATTGTAAGGACACCCCAGACCTGAACTAACTTTTAAAGTGGACGAGTTAAATCACATTCAAGTCCTGTGTGGATGTTTTTATTCAGAATTAAAGTTACTTTAATTCAGTTTATTTTAATTCGCTTGATGTTAATTAATTCACTTGAGGTGAATTAAACCAAACTCAGGTAAGGTCATTTTAAATTCTGAGTAAAAGCATCTACATAGGGGATTTATGAGGTTTAAGTAATCCACTTTAAATTCACACTTTAATTCAGATTCTTTTCCCTGAGAGTCCCTGTATAGATAAAGCCATGGATCATCAGTTTGCATTCTCTGACATTTTGTTATTAATAGGGATCATAGTAAATGAGCAAAAGGGTTTGGTAGCGCAATGTCCTATGGAAACATTATCAGTACATACATCTTCAAACCCTGCTTGTATCCACGTTACTATCTGTGCACCTGTACACTGACACTTGGCTTCTGTCAGCTGGGCCATGACTCTGCTATTTAAAGGGAGAGGGATTCTTGCCATGCTTGGCTCAGATGCACAGATCATGAGCCCCACAAAACTTTCCTGATCAATTCTTGTTTAAAATATTTATTTTTAGAAGATGCCATTTTAATGTGACGAGCCCTCCTGGCTGCCTTTTTGAGTCGTGGGGCTTCCCTTGCTAAGCTGCGCTCTGACATGAGGGACTTCCACAAGCACCTAGAGGCTCAGGTCCAAATCAAGGTCCCCTTGTACTAAACGTTGTACAAACTGAGCCTGTCAGAATATTAGTTGTCTCCTGCTATCCAAGTAGACAAAACAGGCAAGAGGTGGGAGGGGGAACAGAGGGGAAGTGACTTGCACAAGGTCAGTGGTGAGCCAAGAATAGAAGCTAGGTTTTCTGACTCTCAGTTGCACTCGCACTCTACCAGACCAAATGCTTCCCAAGCTGACAAATGTGCCGCAAAGAGGCAGGAAAGCCCTATCAGTTTGCAGGAAGGTGAAGCAAGCACTCGTTGGCTGACCTTGCATCTAGAGATGGCCGTGACCCACACTATCAGATCTGAATACCTCCAGACTGAAGGGAAACTGGGATCTGCATTTAGACTTCACAGCTAGGCCAGTCTGAGGAATGGATGGGCCAAACCAAAATCCTAAATCACAACATGCTTAGACTTTGCGTATCAGTTTTACAGTTGATCATTATGGTCAGATATCATGCACACTCATATTACATGCCTGGGAGGAACAGAATAGTGGCTTCTTTTGTCTGATGGCTGAAATATTGAGATTTAGGCTTTTGGTTTGGTTTGGCCCGTCCACCCCTGAGACAGGCCTAGCTGTGAGGCCTGGATGCTGATCCCAGTTTCCCTGGTTTAGGCTTTTTCTTTTAGTGCAGGGCAAAAATTTTCAGTCTAAATGGTTTTTTTTGTTCCCCCCCCCCCAATAGTAGGTTCAGGTCAACGGATACTTCACATCCCTATCACTAAGTTACCAAACTTTTTGATAATTTTTTTCCAAGGCTATTGAAATGCTTTGTTTTCACATTTGCAAAATAAAATGTTTTGATTTTGTTTTCATTCAAAACACATGGCATTTCAAATTTTACTTCAATTTGATTTTTGAAAGGTTTTAAAAACCCTAAAAAACTCAACAAAAAAGTTTAATTCAATCTAACATGATATGGGGCTGGGATAGAGTGCCCTGAGGCTGGCTGATGATCATCAGAAAGTAGCTGCAGCCCTGGAGCTTAGATGCTCCTGCAAGGTGCTTCATATTTCAGTGCAAGAACCCAAAGATCTGTTGCTTGTTGAAAGGCCCTGGTGTGGTGCGAGGGGCTGAGTGTACACCAGGGGATGAGAGGCAGACTTCACATTTCTGGGCAGCTTTCCCAGGTTCTTAGATTGCTCTCCCCTTGTGACCACTCCCATGTGACTATGTATGTACTAGGGAGACTAGCCTGTGCCAGCTCCATGCTAAGAGACCAGGCCCAATAGAGGGGGAGACCTGGCACAGAGGTTCCCCATTATAGGAGAGAGATCCTAAAGCAGGATAGCCAATAGATGGACCACGGGCCAAACCCAGAACTCCAGAAGCTGTTGAACAGACCCCAAAATATTTTTAAGTTCCAGGGGGTAGCTGTGTTAGTCTAGTTCAGGAAAACAAACAAGGAATCCTGTGACACTTTTAAAAACTGACAAATTTATTTATGAAAACAAACAAGAAGTCCTTAAATATTTTTATTTACTGATTGTCATTTTGTTGTTGTTGTTTTATTATTTTCTCTGGAGTCTGGACCTCAGTCAAGACATTTGGACCTTAACAAAAGTAACTGACTACCTCGGTCCTAAAATATTAGTCACCAAGCGGCACGGCACTGCCTGGCTCGCTGCCAGGTGGTAGCGCCTAGCCCAGGAGCATGCTGCATTAGGTACTGTACAAACAGAGGCAGTTCCTGTTCCAAGGAGCTCACAGCCAAGCAACTTTGAGTTCAGTGCTTTGGCTTCCTCACTCCCCTACCTGCAGCCTCCATCAAATCCCTTTTCACACAGTACCTCTGTTTCGCCCCTTCCCCTGGAGCACCACCAACCCCCAAGCCCAGATCTCCCCCTTTCTCCCATCCTTTTCTTTCCCTCACATGCAGGGCTGTGGCCAGTTTTGGGTCTTCCTTCCTCCTGGGGAGGGCATGGGGGTAGATGATTTCTGTATTCTCCCCAGGACTTGAAATCAGGGGGTGGGTGAGGAGAGGTGTAGGGAGGTATTGGGGGTGCTTGCTAAATTGGTATAACACTGTTACTAGTTGACAACTGGGGGGGTGTTGGGAAATTCAGGGGTATAGAGGGGTGTTTGGGAAATCCCTGGATGATTTGATGGGGGGAATCTATCCGGGGATGGGACAATATAGCTATTTCAGGGGAGTTGGATACTGGAAGTGTAAATCTGGGCAACAGCCCCAAGGATTTCATGGGTGGGAGGTGCAGTTTGAAGGAGCAATATTCTGGTGGGAAGGTTTGGTGATGGGGGTGTGTGTTGCTGACTATGGGGGGCTGTTTGGGGATCCCTGCAGGGCAGGGGGTGGGAATACAGACTAAAGCAGGGTGCATTTGTGGGAAGGGGTTGTGGGTGGGAGAGGGGCACCATGGATGGCTGGGCTCAGAAGGCAGCAGCGGGGGGAATGGGGACTTGGAGGGTTCATGGCTTTGGGGGTGGGGGCTAGGGGATGGTGCTGGAGGAATGGGGACTGCAGGGGACCTTTTGGGGCCAATATTATCCCCAGGACTTGAAATTGGGCGAGTAAAGGGGGAGGTTTGGGGGGCTGTAGTGGGTGCTCACTAATTTGTTATCAGCTGACAACTGGGGGGGTGTAAGGGAAATCCCTGGATGGTTTGATGAGGGGAATCTATCTGGGGATGGGGCAATATAGCTATTTCAGGGGAGCTGGATTTTGGAGGTGCAGTGATTGATTGATTGATTGATCTGGGCAACAGCCCCAAGGATTTTGTGTGGGTGGGGAGTGGGGGCTTGACGGAGCAATATTCTGACAGGAAAGTCTGGAGATGGGGGTGTGTGTTGCTGACTATGGGGGGCTGTTTGGGGATCCCCGCAGGGCTGGGGGTGGCAATACGGACTAGAGCAGGGTGCATTTGTGGGAAGGGGGATGTGGGTGGGAGAGGGGCATCACAGAGTGATATTCTCCTCAGGACTTGACCTTAGGTGGGGTGTAGGGCGAGGGGCAGGGGGTACTGAGCGTGCTCACTACACGGCTATAAAACTGTCACTAGCGGACTACTGGGGGGTGCTGGGAAATGTAGGGGCGTCTCTGAGGGAAACCCCAGCCCCAGCGCCTCCCCCGGCCACACCTCGAGGGGCGGGCAGGGGGCGGGGCTTTCCTTCCCGCCTCCCCGCAGCCCGGCGCCGGCTGCGGCTCCTTCCCCTGCGGAGCCCGCCGCAGCCGCGCCCGATGCCCCGCCGCTAGGGGAGGCTGCAGGCGGGCCGAGGAGCCCGGCATGAGCAGCATGCGGACGGCGCTGTCCGACCTGTACCTGGAGCACCTGCTGCAGAGCCGGCCCCGGGCCGAGGTAGGAGCCGCGCGGGGGCTCAGGGCACGAGGGTGGGGGGGGGGGAAGTGGGGTGTGGGGGGGCCCCCCCCCCCCAGCAAGCCGCCTGCAAAGCGCTGGGCAGCAGCCGGATCTGTGCCCCTCCTCCCAAGGCCTTGGGGAGGTGCTGGAGAAGTTGCCACAAGCCCCCCAAAAAGATCCAATTAAAATGCAAATGCTGGGTCTAGGTGTGTTATTGGGGCGCCTGCAAGGCTTGGGAGCCTCAAATTCAAATCACCCCCAGGGCTGCGTGAGGACTAGTATGTTAGCCCGAGGCCACACCGCTGACACCAGTCCGTACAATGATATTGCAAATATTGGTACGATCGTGTCATTGCGGGCTGCAAGAAATAGCTTTAGGGGCCACATCGTTGCAACCCCTGCGTCCTTCCTTTCACAGAGGTGAGGGGCCGAGGCTCGTAGTCGCCAGTGCGGGGAGACGGGCCAGGTGTCCTGCAGGGCCTTTCCGAGAGTGGGTTTGGCATGATCCGGTCTGTGCCCCCAGTGCTGGAGAGGTGAGCTGGGGGGCCTGAGATGCCAAAGAAGCCCTTCGGATGCGCCACAGAGCGTGTGCCTGGGGTAGCGCCAATCAGAAGCGTTGGAGGGAAAGCAAACAGCAGGGATAAAACAAGTAGCACCAGTTCCAATTTTCACAGCCCAAATTGGTTCTGCTGAGCTTTGCCCTCTGGGCTGTTTGGCAGAGGTGCTGGAGGGAGCAAGCAGTCCCTGCTGTGCCAGGGCATCGCCAGGCCAAGAAGCTAACAGCACCGCAGTGGGGCATGGTCGACTAGCTCTTGTTGACCCAGCTGGGCTGGCTCTTCCATTGACTTCATTCAGAGGGGGCTACTGCTGATGGCTGATTGGCTTTTCCAAACCACTGGGACAACATTGGCTTCTCCAATATAGTAACAGGCATGGATTAGTACGGGGCCAGGCCAAATGACCCCAGAGGTGAAGGCATCCTGTCCTTAGCTTCATGCTCTGAATCAGGCACAGAGAGGTTTGCTAGCTACTAACTTTGCTGGGTTGAACTGATGTGAATTTCAAAAGAGATAGCCGTGTTAGTCTAGTCCAGTAAAAAAACAACAAGGAGTTGTTTTTTTACTGAACTGATGTGGCCAAGGAATTTGACATGCACAAAGCAGGGGCTAATCATGGCTAGGACATGGTGCTGCGAGTTAGGTTTGGGGTCTCCCGGTGCGAGTTCAGGCATGTTTACACCACTACTTGCCATCTGCAAAATGGGGATAATAACCCCTCTCTAGATGTGCTTCGTGGTTGACAGATGGCAGGTGCTGTGTTATTGCTGAATATTTCCTTTCTTCTTCCCTCCAGCTCTCCAGCCCCTGGAGAGCTTTTGTTGCACCTTTCACCTTTTCAGTGAGGTCACTGAAAGCAAAGCTGGCTTCAGTGACTGGTGGGGTTTACTGCTGCTCTTGATAACCCGGTGCATTTAGGACAAATTCCCTCCTTTCCTATCACCTGGACTGGCACAGACTGTGGTCCTAACCCTGTTCTTCCATGCTCTGCTGTGAATCAGAGAGAACTCCATTGGCGAGAGCGGCGTTAGAGCTTTGTAAGAGGGGTGGTGTGAGCAGGGTGGGGGTTAGAGCCAGGCATGTTGCAGCTGAAGATCTCTGAGCAGAGGGCAGTGATCTGTGTTATTCTGAAGTATTTCCCTGGTAGGCCCAGCGGCAGCATTGAGCAGTTATGGGACCCCCAGCCAAGGAGACAGTGAGGAAAATGTGATTTGGGAAGGAGGTAATAGTCCGTGTCCTTAGATCTCTGAGAGGGGTTGAGTGAATCTTACTAACTGGCCCTGTCCCCTCTTCTATCAGGCTGCAGCACCTTGGGGGGCAGAGGGGCTCTGTTGTTGGGGTGCTTAGGAACCAGGAGTTTGGGGGCACGTGAAGCTCGTTCGAAAGAGGATTTGCCCAAGGATAGGTTGGCTGGGTGGCAGGAAGAAAGCTCAGGCCAAGAGGAGGCTGAGACTGGCTTTTGGTTTTGCTGCAAAGTTGTAGTGTAGCTGGTCTGAACTGGAACCGACTGTCACATGAGCTGATTCAGCGGCTGAGAAACCTCCAGCAGGCAGGTCTGCACGTCAGGCTGAGATGTGGCAATGGGTTTTAGCTGTGGGAAACCAGGGCAGGCTAATCTTGCACAGGGCTCCTAATTCCTGCTGCTGAGACTGTGTCCTTGTGCAGCAGGCTTCATGCACAACAGCACTGGCTGACTGGCAGGGGGATTGGTGGAGAAAACATCTGCAGTGATTCCCCTTCAGTGCTACATTGTCAGCTGCTGTAGACTGATTTCTCTGGAGCTACCCCGAGGATGCTGACAATTTACATCATCTGAGGATCTGGCCTGTTGTTCCCAGGAGCATCACACCAGAAATCTGAGCACTCTCAGCTTGTTAAAAAGGGGAATGATGCAGCTTCAAAGCTGCAGAGTTGAGCAATGGTGGCTTCTCTTTTGAAACTCTCAGAAGCAGGGAGGAAATTGGAGGCCAGATGGAAACTTTATCCTTAACCCACTATGTTGTGCAATGAACCAATAGAAAGGAACACAGCCACCCATCCCAAATCTGAAGTGACACATCAGCTTTTCGCTCTGGCTTCTTTCTCTTTGCTGGCTGAAATCTGGCCTCGGGGTGAAAGCTGAATGATCTTGAGTGGGTATTTAAGTCAAACCAAAGAAACTGTCACGGCTCCACCCTGCTGGGATCCATGGCCAGCTCTGCAGTGGCTGTATGTTGTTGTGCTTTTGTGAAATTCTGCCAGTTTAGACCCATTCTGAGTCTGCTCCCCTTTCGTTCCTCACTGTCTCTGCTCTGGATGAGTGTCTTTTTGGGAGTCGTGGGTGGAGGGTGATGCAATGGACATGCAATTGGTTTGTTAAATCCATGTGGGGCTAGAGCGTGAAAGACACAAACAACAGGGCTGATTGTGAGCTGGGGTGGCTTGGGGCTGTTTGACTTTTTCTTAAAGGTTTCTAGACTGGGACTTCACAGCAGTGCTTGGAGGGGGTTTTACATTTCTGAGCCAACAAATCAGCCTTTGTGTCCTCACCGAGACCTAGTTTTTAGCACTGAAAGTGCTGTAAATAATTTGGCCCCAGTGGGCTCCCTGCTGTATCCCAGTGCTGGGTGGGTGTGGTGAAGGGAGAGGGTCCCTGGCTCCTCTTTCACTGATTCTTAACCCTTTCACCTGCTCGTACTGCCCTGGGCACAGCCGTTTGGTCTCCATGACTTCTGCTGGCTTGGTGCTGGCTTTTCTTCTTTCTTGAGTCTGTGGGTCATGTGTTGCAGCCATATACGCTTCCTGTACCCATTAAACTACAGAGCCCCAGTCTGCCATGCCCCCTGCCGACACAGGGGATGGTTGTGGAGTGCTGACTGTTTGGGAGGGTCCTGCTGCCTCTGAGTAAACCCTTATCTGCTCTCCACCCAGCAGCCAGATGGTGGGAGTCTGTGGGGCGGTTTCTGTTGTCTTTGTGCTCAGATAGTGGGTCCCTGGGGGCTGGGAAGGAGCAGGGGAGACTGCCTGGGCTGTGCTATTGGGAATCTCATTTCCATTGGCTTTGTCACATCAGGGCCCATAACGCATGGGGCTTATGAGGGTGGGGCTGGCCCCGGGGCACTGTGGGAGAGGGAGCGGAGCTTGGTGTTGAGGCCGTGTCTCAGGTGGAGGTTGGGGTGTTGTGATGAGTGCCTGTTGTGCTGTGTCTCTGCTTGAAGAGTGCAGGACAGTGATGGAGAAAGGTGCTAGGCTGAGGAGAAAAGCAAGGCACCCTCCTGCTTGGGAGTCTCCCCAAGACAGTTATTGTACTTGCATCTGGCAGAAGGCAGGGGGGAGGCTCCTGGAGGCCAAACAGGAGTCTGCATAGCGGTAAAGCTTGCCTTGCCAGCATGTCTCCGCCTTGAGTCAGGGGCTCTGGAGAGTTGCCACAGGGAATTTTTGTCTCTGTTGCTTTGGTATCTACAGGGGCTGCCGTGGAGGGGAGCATGCCCGGAGGAGTGGCCACTCAATGGCCATTAGGCAGGATGGACAAGGATGCAGCCTCATGCCCTGGGCTCCCTGGCTGCTGGCTGCCAGGGAATGAGCGACAGGGGATGGATCACTGGGCAATTGACCGCTCTGTTCGTTCCCTCCGAAGCACCTGGCACTGGCCGCTGTCGGAAGACAGGGCGCTGGGTTAGAGGGACTGTTGGTCAGACCCACTGTGGCCATTCTTATGTGCCAGTGGTGGTGATGGTTTGTAGGATACTTGGGCAGGTGGCTTTGGGTTGGGATCCACTGATCACCCAGGGCAGCAGCTTCCAGCCACTGCTGGCCTGGGTTTGAACTGGAAACTCAGTGCAAAGGGCTCTGTGTCCTGTTACCATCCCCTGAACAACGCTGTCTGCCCCACCATGTGTCTACCAGGACTCTTGGCTGACAGCTCTGGTGGTGATGGGCCGTGGCCTGTTGCAGTGAGGCCACGGGAAGGGTGTTATGAGGGAGCAGGCTGCATGTTTGCATTTGGCTTCTGCCGTGGGGTGCTGGCTACTGCCTACAGCTAACTGAGCAGTGTTCCCTGCTGAGTGGGAAATCCTAGCAAGACCTAAACCTCTGTGTGTCTGGGATCTTATTTGTCTCCACACAGCTATGTTGTTGGCTCCCCAGGCCAGCACTGAGCCAGGGTTTCCTTGTGTGACTTTATATCTGCCCTTGAGAGCCAGGGCCTTCCACAGAAGTCCTGGTCTTCGAGCACAAGATAATCCGAAGAAGCAACTGAGAGTGAAGCAGGTAGTGGGGGCTGGAGCATTTGCTAAGTGTGCCAAGAAACTGAATGGCTTGGGCTTGATCTTGGGACAAGGAGGAGACTTTTCTAATGAGCTAATTCCTGTGAATCATAGAACTAGAAGGGGCCATGAGAGGTCATCAAATCCAGTCCCCTGCACTCAAGGCAGGACCAAGTACCCTCTTAAACCATCCCTGACAGATGTTTGTCTAACTTGCTGTTAAACACTTCCAGCGATGGAATTCCACAACCTGCCAGGACAACTTATTCCTGTGGTTAATCACCCTGACAGTTAGGAATTTTTTCCTAATGCCCAACCTTCTTTGCTGTAATATCAGTCCATTGAAGTGAGTGTTTGATTGCCGGTCCATGTGTTCACTGCCTTCGGCAGCAGTGGTGGTGGCATTTGGCTGGAGGAATTAATCTGGGGTTCCTCATCTCCACCTGCCCTCCTCCCCTCTGGTCTCATGTCTCCTCAAGGGAGAAGAGTTCTTTGGGGTTTCCAAGGAGTCACCCCTCTCCAGCCTGGGATCTGGGTTCAGCCTGCTTTAGAAATGGGGACCCACTGCAAATTTCAGATCTGAATCTCAGACACTCTGGAGCTTGGTGTCCGGATCCAGGGGTTTGACCTTTCAGTTGCTCTTTGCTGCTGTCGGTGGGGGGCCTGGGGCAGGTTGATGCATTTGTGGGCTGAAGGGTGCATTGCTGCTCCTGTCTCATGGAACCTGGAACCTCAGTCAAGTGATCCTAGAGGGTACTTTTCCATCAGAGGCCATGTTGCTTTGTGCACTATCTGCAAAGCAGCACCAAAGCCACTTTCTACAGAGTAGCAGCTCCTGGTGCTCTCTCCCCTGCCACCCATTACACGGCTGTTACACTGACCTCAGCAGCTCTATTGTCCAGACGAATGGAGCGGGGATGTCTCATGTGCCACAAGGTAACCTCTGACTTGACCTGGATCCCATTTGCCGGGGAGAGACTGCCATAACCCTTGTTATCTCTGCCTGAATTCTGCTGAGCCGGCGTTCAGTCTGTATTTTCACATCAGCTGGCTTCTTGCTATGTTCTCTGAACCCTCCTGCAGATGTTTCCTCTCCCTGACTGGGGTTTGAGAGCCAGGCATAAGCGAACAACTGACTCTGCCAGACCGACGTCCTGACTCTCAACGTGCCGAGAGATCATAGGCCAAATGAGGGCAAAGCACCAGAACAACAAGGCTGGCTGTGCGTGCTAGACAGGAGGTTTGCAGAGAGCAGGCTGAGGTGCTGATCCTGTAGTCACATCTGCCCGAGCTAGTCCATTACACATAATCACCTAGGGCTTTTGTTTCATTGCTGGTATTGTCCACCCCGAGACACCCAAATATGTAAGTTAGGCCTTGAAAAATCAGGAGATTGGCTTCCCAATAGTGTGATTTCATAAAAATAACACCTTTGAGGTCTTCGTATTTGGCTTCTGCTTTTTAAGTCTTTACAAAATCCCCTTTTCAAACCTTTCTTGGGGACCACCAAAGCTAGAAATGTGCTTAGCTGAGATTTTCCCAGGACTCCAGGAGCTGGGTCTTTAAGAAGCACCCTGAAGATTGCAAGACCCATGAAAGCTTTGTGAAGAGTTGGTGATACAGCAACTGCTTTGCACTACAGGTCTCTTTCTTAACCCATAGCTCCTATGGCTTTTCCCTCTCTTCATTCCTGGGCATCAGCTCTGGGAAACTTCATTCATGTCAGATGCTTAAGGTAGAAACAGGCTGGTCCACAAGGGTGAGTGGTCTTGTTTAACCCCTGCCTGGCTGGTCCTGGCTGTGGCAGGCCCTTGGAGTGTTGATGTTGGCACTTCAGAGAGGACATGTCTGGGGTTGTATTTGCCTCATGTCCAGCAGTAAACCCAGTTAGCGGGCCTGTTTCCTCTTCCCTCTCCAGCCCTGTGGACTCGGCCTCCCTTGTAGTTTTTCCTCAATTCACTGTGGTTTTAACAGGCAGCAATTAGGATCTAGGAACAGGACAGGAGGTTTGGTGATGTTGAGATCCTGCAGCTGACCCATCATCAGCTGCCTCTGCCCATGGCTGCCCACTTCTGTCCCTGTTCCCTCTGTTCATCTGGCACTAAGCTCCACAGAAATTCCTCCTTTGAGCCCCTTGGTCCAGCACAGCCTCCCTGTGCCCCTCTGTCTCCTCACCTCTCTGTCCCTTTTTAGATTTCAGCTCCAGCCCTCTTTTTTTTCACTCTCACCTACATCGGCCTCTGCTAAGGCCAGTCTGTGGGTCGCTCAGCAGCAGGGAGTGTAGAAGCAGCAGTTTAATTCCTTGGAGTTGGGACCTAGCTCTTGCACAGTGCATCTGTGCACCAGCCATACAAGACTTGTGGTTTCTCCTGACATCTTGGCCTCAGTCTCTGTTGTGACTGGGTGGCGTGCTCTCTTGTGTGGGCCATACGGCCAGCTATGCACTTACTTTTGCCTGAAACTCGTCTCATAGAGTCCACTGATATTGCTCTTCACTTTCTGACCAGAACTGTTGTGTTGCATTGCTATGCTCCATGAAACAGCTGTCATGCTCCACGCCAGAGATGGCTGAACTTCAGTGGAGGTGAGGCAATCTGCTATATTTTAGAATCCATAAGGTTTCATAGGTTGCTGAGTTAGGTGGGATTACTGTGATCTCTGTGTCTAGTCCTGTTTGTGTGTGGGCTAGGGAAGGTCCTCAAAATCATTTCTAGTGCAGATCTTTTAGAAAAACATCCAGTTTTGATGTAAAAAATGCCAGGGCTGGAGAATCCACCACAACCTGCAGTATATTGTTCCAGTGTTTAATTGCTCTCATTGTTAAAATGTACCCCTTACTTTGCCTAGTCTCAGCTTCAGGTTAAGCTGTCCTTTGCTAAACTGAAGAGTCCGTGGTTAAATGTTTGTTCCCTATGTTAGTATTTACAGATTGGAATCAACTCACACCTTCACCTTTTCTCTAAGCTGGCTAGGTAGAGCTCCCTAAATTGCTGTATGGCTTGATTTCTTATCCTTGGATCCTTCTCACAGCTCTTCCCTGATCCCTCTCCATATTGTTAACATCCTTCTTGAGCAGTGGGCGCCAGACCTGCCCCCAGGGTTCTAGCACTGGTCGCACCAGCGTCAAACACAGAGCTAAAAATACCTCTCAGCTCCTACTGGAGATTCCCCTGGTTTGTGTATTTGTGACCAGCCTTACATCTTTTGGCCATAGTGTCCCATCAGGAGATTGCACTCAGACAATTGTCTGCCGTGACCCCCAAATCTCTTTTAGAGTTGATGCTGCCCAGGTCAGGGCCCCCACCCCATAAGTGTGGCCAGCATTCTTTGCTCCTAAATGCAGAGATTTTCACTGAGCTGTATTAAACTGCCTCCTGTTTGCTTGTGCCCTGGGCAGCTTGCTGGACTGCCTGGGTGAAATGACAGGCTGATGCTGTCAGCCAGCAAGCGAGCCATCTGTGCCATGAGGGGGCTGGCTTTGTTGGCATGAGCTGGATGAAGAGCTGGGTTCAAAGAGGAAGATGAAGTTCCTAGGTTGCCCCCACGTTTGTGACTAGCACTGCTGACTGGACTGTGCTGCTTTGCTGAGTCTGGCGTTTGAGGACTGCTGACGTGCTGTGCCATGGAAGCCGCGGAGCAATAAGAGTGGAAGCCCTGCTGATTCGGCTGCCCTGGCAGGCACTTTGAACTCAGGCCTGGGCCACAGTGAGACTTCCTCCAGCTTCCCAAAGGTCGTCCCCAGCTCTGCTGGAGAATGCAAACAGGGAGCAGCATGTCTGCTCCCATCTCAGTGCCCCTCCCTTCCCTCTCCTCTGTGTCCCATGGGCCCAGGGCAATTTCTCTGCACGTCTTTCCTGGTCTGCTGCTGTCTGTCTGCTCCCTGAATCCAGGAGCATCTGGTTGTCTCTGCCTCCCCAGCAGCTAATGTCTCTGCCTGGCTTGCAGACCTGGCCTTCATGGGCTGTTCTAGCCATTTTCTCTCCTGCTTTTAGCAGGACTTCACTAGAGTTTACTTGCCCATGCACACAGATTTGGCTGGGCTTTCAAAGGTGGTTTCTTTAAAAACAAGTATCGTGCCCTCCCAGCTCTGGCCATGCCCCGCAGCCCTGGCCACAGCTTCCCTGGGAGTCCAGTCCTGCCATCCTTGCAGCTCTGCTGGTGCTCCAGAGTCCTGATCTGCAGCGCCAGCTTCTGTCCCCAGTTTTGTCAACACTGCATGTGTCCCTGCTTCACTTCTAGTCAGGGCCCAGCATGGCTGTGCTGTTGCACCTTATTCCTATCATACTCCCCCCCACACACACACACGCTGCCAGTCCTTGGTACCTCACAGCTCTGCCAGAGCAGCACGACCACCCCCAGTGCTTGAAAAGCATGAGTCAGACCCCCCGAGTCACAGGATTGGTTTGAAATTCATGAGATTTTTAAAAAGCCCCAATCCCATTTGCATTCAGCAGATTGGACGTTTGTGTCTGAGCCTTCAGGGTGCTCTCAAGTTAGATTTTTCACTCTCTTCTCTTCAGTGTTGGGGGATGCTAGACATTTCTGTTCTTTCTCAGAGGAAAACCCAGGGTTTCATCAAAGCACAGCACTCCAGAAGCTGGGGATTCTGAGTCAAACACCCAGTATGGCTAGACTTTCAATAAAACCATGAGAGTTGGCAATGTCGTGGTGCACCTCAAACCTGACCCACAGCCATTTCTTCCCACCCCCCACTGTTCCTGTCCAATACAGCTCTACCAATGCCCCTCCAACCTGACCTGTGGCCCCCAGCTCCTGTTAGAGCCCTGGGCTCCCCCTACAGCTCTGCCAGTGTATCACAGTGTATCACTGGAATTTGCCCCATCACTAATGTTCCCTGTAATTGTTCCTAGGCTGTGTGCACCAAAAAATTTCTTTGTGAGCACCAATATTAGCACTATTGAATTTTTTTTTGTGCACACTTTATTTTGTTGTGTGTACGGGTTTCATGACCTGTGTAGGCGTGCACATGCACACAGCTTAGAGGGAACAGTGCCCATCACCCCCTTTTTTGGAGCCTGGGTCCCTCTTGTGCAGTGTCTTCTAGCATGTGCTGAATTGCTTTGTGGTGCAGATGAATTTGTGGGGGTAAGGAAGAAGCTGGGGGAGAAGATGCATTGCTACACCCCCACGCATGCGCTCTTGAAAACAGGAAGGAAGCTACACGCAGCTGACTGCACTCTTTGAGTACAAAGCTGGTTCCACATCAGGCCTGGATGCTAACCGCAGTTGCCCGTATAGCAGGCCTGGCTGGGGTATGAGTTGTGATGTTTCTGGCAAAAGCCCTAGTGAGTGGACAAGTGAAAAATGCTTGTGTTCCAACCACTTATTTCATTTGCCAAACCACAAGTGGTACAAGCAACAGCACCTTGATATAAACTGAATTTACACTATACCAGCTCACCTCTTCCAGGGTGGACATAGCTTCAGTGTTTATCTCTAAGGTGAAATGAGGCAAGGTGTCTCTTAAGCTGTGGAAGAATTCAAGGTCGGTTGAAAAACAAAGAGCTGAAAATCAAGGAAACTAGAGAAAAACAATTCCCCCCCCCCCCCCCCGAGTTTTAGCCTGTGTTTTCCAACTGTGTTTTGCAACTGGGGCTGGGTTTGGGTGGAGCGGAGCAGAGCAGTGTTGGTGGAGGAGACGTTTTGCGTTCAGAGCAGAAATGTCTTTAAACAAATAGAAGAGCAAGATACATGGTGATCTCTGCCTCATAAATGTATCTCCGGTCATGCTGGCATGGGGATTATTCTGTATTTCACACTAGCACAGTGCATGTCTCTGTCTCCCCCTCCTTCCTCTTATGGGCTGGCCCACAGAGGAAAATAAGAGTCTTCTACTACTATAGCCTAGGGGAGTTATTCCAGTAATTAAAGGGGTAACAGCACATTGTTTTGGCACTGAAGGTCTCAGGTTCAAATCCTGCACCTAGTCTAAGCAAGGTCAGTTGCTCCTCCTGGAAATGCAGTGATTAATTGGCAGCCTGCTGGCTTCTTGAAAAGATAGTATTGTGCCGTCTTTTTAAGAATGCCATGTAATTTATGGGGGTCCTGTGAGATCTTACAGCCTGGGGCACATGCAAAGTGCAGAGCAAGGTCTGTGCAGCTGGCCACCGGCTTGGATTCCTCCTGGGTGATTGCTTATTGCAGAGGGTGCCCCATCAAGGGACCAGTAGTAGCCATGCTAGCTTGGGAGTCGGAAGCTGGGCACAGCAGGTAGAGAAAATCAGACATGGCTGGTTCAGGCTGTTTGTTCAGTGGATGGTGGTGCCGACTTCCCACGACCTGGGAGGTGCTAGAGACGGTGTGCTTAGTGGAGGCAGGCCCCGTGAAGTGATACTGTGCAAACTTGATACCGCAGGACTAAAGTTGACAGGAGCCACAGTTATTTCCTGGTGTGAGCTGGTTAGGACCCCTGATTCAAGCTCCTGTAGGAGGAGAAACGTGATCCTGACCTGGGGGACTTCTCATGCCTGTCTTTCCTCTGATAGTCACTGCTGCAAGGAGCCAGGGTTGTTTGACTAGAAAAACATCTTGTCACTTAGCCGTGGGTTTGTCCGTTTGATCCAGACCAGAGCTGCTCTCTGATAAGGAAGCAGGAACATCAGTGGATCAATATCTACTGAGGAAGAGCTGGGAATGTCTGTGCAAGCAGGCTGGCTGGGAGCTGGCTGACCACTGGCTGTGGATGTGCCATTGGAGCCCAGCAGGACAGCAGTGAGAATGGCTTGTTTCAGGGATATGGACTGTGGGGTTGTTGCAGGTCAGGACTTGGATGCTTGATGGGGCTAAGTGGGCCCCAGGATTGGACTCCTAGATACTGTGGGGCTGAAAACGAGGAGTTGCTGGCACTTGCAACATGAACTGTGGGGGAAAACCTGCATGCCAAGGTTCTTTCCCAGTGTGCTGTGCAATGGCAGCTGAGGGTGTCATTGCTTTGCCTTCAGTGGCGCGGGGCCTCCTTTGTCCCAGGATGAACCTGGCCCCAGTATGCTGCTTTGTGCAACGTTCTCTGGCTGAAGGGTCTCCAGAGCTTTGCGCACATGATCTGCAACCTGGCTTCATGATAGTTCCTTTTCCCCTCTTCTTACTGGTCCACCAAAAGCTGCACACTCCTGGACCCAGCTTAGCTACGGGGACGCGGAAGGCTGTTGGGACATGTTGCTGGCTGGTGGGCCAGTTGGGCATCAAAGCAATGGAGGGATTGTCCGGAATCAAGCTTCAGTGAGCCATTCTGTGGTGCATCTTTCCTGAAGTAGTGAGAAGAAGGCTGCTGCTTTCCAGCCTTCCCTGCTCTTCTGCAGAGCACATGGGTTGCTGGCAAGCTGGGTGCAGTAATTAGACAGGAAAGACAATATCCCCAGTCTGACT
The DNA here is from genome assembly GCA_007922195.1 of Podocnemis expansa. Taxonomy (NCBI): domain Eukaryota; kingdom Metazoa; phylum Chordata; order Testudines; family Podocnemididae; genus Podocnemis; species Podocnemis expansa. The sequence goes on from ML681991.1 coordinate 44,324,393, forward strand.
CGCTTGTTCCTCCAGCTGCTGCTCTCTCAGCAAGGCTTATCTGCAGCAGATTTTTGTCCTCTGTGTCTTTCCCCCAGAGACCCTCTGCTTTCCATTCCTTTTTGCTGGCCACCTGACCTCCAACACACTTGCAGCTGGTGGGGCATTCAAGTGTGTCTGGCTGGTGATGAGGCTCCAGCCCTCTCTACTGTAGAGATTCATCTCTTCTTGCTTCTTTTCTAGCCAGTGTCCCATTCCATTCCTGCAACTGTGGCATCAGTGGATCATGGCCAGGATAGCCCCAGGGGTCCTGAAGCTTCTGGAGACCACTGAGGAGCCAAACAAGCATCCCAAGATCCTGAGCTTAGGCAGTCCAGGTCCTTTCACAAAGCAGGACCCTGGTGGCAGGCAGGGAAGATGTTGGATTGCTGTGGGTTATGTTTGCAAAAGTTGGTCTTGTGGTGGCTAGTTCAGGCTGGTCCCATGTTTCCTAGTCACATAGGAACTGTTCCTTAATCTACTTTAATGCATGTACCGCAGGAGAAATCCCCTCCATCAAGGGCTGTTAACTTGTGACGGTGTGAGAGGGTTGTGCAGATGGGATGGGATGTCATTGGGGGAGCTACAAGAGTTAGATGGGCTCTAGGACTCGCCATGCGAGTGAACTGCTCTGGGTGTCTTGCTGGTTCCTTGGAGATCTTTTGGTGCAGTGAGTTTTGGGAGGCTTGCTCTCCACATGTGGTTCCTAGCTGGAGTTGCTGTATATATTGCTGGTGATTTGTGTGATCCATCTGATTTAGTGCTGAAGACCTCTGGGGGGAAGGGGCACTGTGAGGAGCCAAACCTGCAGAAGTTTGTGTTGCTTGGACCAGAGATGAAAGAATGTTCAGTCTAGTGGAAACCAAAGTCGAAGCTCATCTCCTGGTTACATTTGTGTGGATCCAGAATTGTTTCATTTACTTGTGTGAAGTTACTGTGGATTGACTCTCGCGTGAGGAAAAGTAGCACCTGGCTCTAACTTTGTAAACTTCTGGTCTGCCAGCTAGTTAAGCTTTTGGGACTCATTGCAGCAGGATATGTCTCCAGGGACAGGAACTCTTTTCAGCTACCATTTCTCCTTTTTTTCACATGTTACCAGGCTTTCGGTGCTGTTTGCACACTGGATGTTTGGCTTAAGCTCTTGTCTCTCTGGCCGAAGCCCTTTGCGTTTCCTTTTCTTTCTGTTTACTCTGCCTTCTCTCTCGGATGCAGACTGGAATGAGCGTTGCTAATGTTATTCCTCAGCTGGCAAGCAGGGATCGCTATGGAGTTACACAAGGTGCAGCTTCTTCCCTGAGAGCTGGGTTCAAGGGGTGTGATGGCGACCCACTCCTAACTTTCCAGCATTGTGACCGGTGCATGGTCAGCTCTGCTCACAGAAGAGGTGGCAATAACATGGGCAGAAGGTGCACCTTGAGGAGGACATGTAGCATCACCAGGGCTGCAGTGGGCATGTAAGGGACTGTCATGGATGCACTAGGGAGTCCTCTCCCAGGCAGAAGAGCAAGTCTTGCAGTATCCCTTAACCTTGGTCTGTGCTTTGCTCTGACAGGCCGTCACTTACTCATCAAATGTTGTGACTGAGGACATCTACACCAATGGCTCAGCCACATTGGGTGACCCGGCTCCCATGAATGGCCGGGAGGTGCGGAAGATCCGGCTGGTCCAGTTTGAGAAGGTCAACGAGGAACCCATGGTGAGCTGCCGAGACTCTCTTAACCCATAAGATCCCAGGGGCCAGGGTGACCATTTCATACACAATGGGAGCGACAGTCCAGTCTGGTTCCCAGGTCTGTGGACTGATGGGGAGGGGAATCGGGATCTTGAATTTGTCAGATTTCAACCAGACAATTGCCTGTTCCACTGGGTGAACTTGCTGCCCTGGTCACTGCCTGCCCAACTGGGAACCTGGAAGGAGCCTCACAGGGCACAGTGGGACCGGGAGGAAGCTGGATCAAGTTTTGATTTATTCTTCCAAGAGGAAGTTAACCAGGCTGGAAATGAGCCAGGAGAGGACCAGAGGAGCAAGACAGACCATCTGGGATACTGGCCAGGAGAGAACTTGACCTGGAGAAGTGGGTGTCTCACCTTAGATGTGTAACAAAGTCACCGATTTTCTTATTTTCCAGGGCATCACCTTGAAGTTAAATGAAAAGCAGAGCTGCATGGTGGCCAGGATTCTCCATGGAGGCATGATCCATAGACAAGGTAACAGCAAATGGTGGGACTCTGAAGCCATCGTAGACTGGGACCTAGACACAAAATGGCTTCCTTTTAGTCTTTTCCTTCCATCTTCTTGCTGGGCGTGACATGACAGTTTCTCTTTGAAGCTGGGCTGTTTCAGTGCAAAATAATTAAACAGCTCCATGGCACTGGTGAATTTTCCATTTTGGCATATGTCATTATCAGTGCCCTTCCTCCGCCTCTTGTGTCTCCTCCCTCTGCTCTTTACATGTGGCTGCTGTGTGAATGCTTTGGAGGGTTCAGGGCCTTCTCTGCTGGGCAGAGGAGAGTGGGGGCAAATGCAATCAATACGCTCACAGCTACAAACAGAAACAGAAAACATTTGTGTTCCTCTTGCTGATGGGTTCTTTGTAACTCCAAGTGGATCAGATCCCCAGATTTTGAAGGACACTTTCTTTTCCCTGCTAAAATGCACAAACAAGGCAGAATTTCTGCACAGATGTTCAGCAAGCAAAAAGAAGTTGCTAAAGTAGATGAACCTGCACCATTTTGGTTTTTATTCTGGTACCTGCAAACGATGCATGAGCCCACATGCAGAATAGGTGTCCTGCAGATTCAGAAGAAGAGCCCTTCCGTTTTCTTTGTAGGTCCACATAGAAAACAAGAGGCCGATCCTAATTGCACATGAGAATAAATCAAGAGCAACTCCAGTGATGTCATTAGAGTGTTGCTTATACCCTGTATCTGAGATCTGTAGCCAGCCATTATTGTCTGCCCAGACATCTCAAATGAGAACAATAAAGCATGTTTAGATCTGTGGCTCAGCAACAAGGTTACCAGTCAACATTAGATCACATAGTGTTTAACACTGTGAATGCCACAAACATAAAATGCTTCTCCTGCAAGCTGAATGACAGAATGATGCAAGATCAGAGGCTTGAATGACTAGCTTTAGTTTGTTCGAAATGGGCAACTGTGTTAGTCTAATTCATCCAAACAAACCAGGAGTCTGCTGGCACTTTTAAAAACTAACAAATGTATTTATTGCATGAGCTTTCATGGGAGAAAATTGCATCTTTGAGAGTCTGACAAAGTGGGATTTTTCTTCCACAAAAGCTCATGTGATAAATAAATGTGTTAGTCTTTAGAAGTGCCACAAGACTCCTTGTTTTTGGCTTTAGTTTTGATACTTTTACAAAAATAGAAGGGGGGAAAGGGTGTGTGTTTGGTGGGAGCGAAGCTGTGTTCCCCCATGTGTGTGTTTCACACACATGTGCACTAACATTCCCATGAAGAAACATGTGGAGCGAGCTAGTCCAGATGTAAATGGAAAGAGATGCTCTCATCTTCCAGAGCAATGTCACCTGGGCTTGGTGAATGCAAAACTGTCAGAGTTCTTAGAACTTTGTGAGTGGGTGGGGGGCTGCTATCCAGGATCTCTGGGATTGTGTTTTGCGTGCATGTGCATTTCATGGGTTCATTTCTCCATCACTGGCAGGATCCCTTCAAGTGGGTGATGAGATCATAGACATCAACGGGCAAAGTGTGAGCAACCACTCAGTTGATCAGCTGCAGAAAATGCTGGTAGGTACTTTGAGGGGCTGTCCCCAGGGAGTGACCCAAGTGGCCATGTCCTGAGTTGGTTGCCTGATCTGATGTTTTTTCTTGCTAATATGCAAATCACAGCAGAGGTTGCAACCCCTCCTGCATTAAGAAGGACTCTTGTTCCTCTTTTGACTGGAGCAGACGTTAGCTGGCATCCTTGAAGGCCAGATCATGTCACCAGTGCAGGCCATCTCCTGGCAGGGCTGGGCAGGTGTAGGGCCCACAGGAGCACTGGGCGGGGCTGGGGGTGCAGGGCCCACACTCGGGTTCAGGCACTTTCCAATTGCCCCATGAGAGCTAGGGTGAGGAGACTCAGTCGGTCTCTGATTTCATGCCACTAGGGCCATGCTGGTCCTATTCCCTAGAACAGAGGTTCTCAACCATTTGTGGGTTGTGACATACTTGGCAGCATATTGCTATTCTACAGGACACATTAGTCCACTCCTTCCAGGCCAAATCCAGCCATCTCCCAGGTTCTCTGAAACACACTTACCGCTGTGTTGGGACATAATAATGTGTCCCAACTCAGTGGTTGAGAACCAGTGCCCAAGAGGACCTGTTGGGGTGCCAGTGAGCAGCTGATCCTGCTCACAGATAGAGCTCATGGATCATTCTAACTGGTTTCAGCCTCTGATCTCATTGAGCCCCCACTGTCACATCAAGCTCTGAGCTGGTTCGGAAGCAGCAATATGGAGGATGGGAAGTTCTCAAGTAATGGGAGAAAAATTGATTCCTGGTGCTTTTTCAAATTGCTCATCTTTCCCCAGGCTCGTCTGTCACTGCCCCTCAGCCCCAAGCCTGTTCTGTGAATGGAGAGATGGAGTGAAGTTGATTCTCTCTCCTAGCTTATTCTGGGGATCACTTATAGCTATTCCTGGATCAAAATCCCGCTCTGTGTGACCATGGGGCCAGCACTTACTGGGTCCTAAACAGCACAAAAGCCTTTAGCTGCAGTGATTCTGACTCCAATGAGCTCCATCTGCACTGCACTTAATGACAGAGGCAGCTCCCTTCATACCACCTTAGCTCCAGGTTCCTAGCCCTCCGCAAATTTCCCAGAGCCTGCACACCCTGAGGTTAGTGCCACACTGGGCACCTTGGACTAGTCTCTGGCTTGATCCAGAAGCCATGTTTTCCAAATCTTCTGTCTTCCCCTTCCTTTGTCCAATAGAAAGAAGCCAAGGGGACGGTCTCAATAAAAGTCATCCCCAACCAGCAAAGCCGCCTGCCTGCGCTCCAGGTAGGTACTCTGAGGCCCTCGGGGTCAATTGCCTTTGAGCTCGTGGGAAGTCATAGGGGGTGTTGGGCTGTCCCCTTCCAAACAGATGGGAGGGCTGCATGGAATCACACTGCCATGAGCCTGAAGTGAAGGGTGTGCTGGGCTGATCTGCTCCTGCTACATGAAGTAAACCTGTAGAGGGGAAGCAGGGCTGCTCTGCATATCCACAGGGCAAAAGCAAGCAGGGTTTACCCATTTGGAGGGTTTGGCTGCCCTGCCCATGAAGACGTGAATGTGGCACTGGTTGGCATACCTGTGTGTATTTGACTCTAGAAGGTACCAATAGCAGTGTAGATGTGGCAACACAGACTTGAGCCCCATAACCCGAGGACTAAACTATCAGGGAGCCTGGTTCATCTGGGGCTGCTAAGCCATGAGGACGCCTTTCCCACCACAGCAGCACTGTTATCATTAACTGTAGTAGCTAGGCCAATCTGTGCTACAATATCACCTTTACTGGCAGGACAGACAGCCCCATATAACACTACCAAGCATGGTCCCACACAGTGTCTGTTTCCTGTCTTGCACAAGGGAGATAGTGATATTCTCTGCCTGCGTTCAGGGCTTTGAGAAGGGGCTCGGAGCATGCTGAGGGCTGCTCCCCCCCTTTCATAATGTGGGAACAATTCCCATTGCCCTCAGTGACGATGTTAAACTGCAAAGACTCTTTGCAGACCTGGGGGCCAGAGCCTGCAGCGTGGAGCAGCCAGCTCCTGTCTATTGTGCTGTGATTCTGAGGTGTAGGGGAGAGTGACTAACCTCTGCACTAGGTTGGCTTGCAGCATGTCAGGCGTGCCTGAGGTGGTCTTACTGCCTCAGGAGTGCTGGTGTTAGCAGAGGTGGGTTGGAAGGAAACGGGGGTGGCGGGAAAGCAGAGTAAAAACCCCCGCAGCTCTGGGCCGTATGACAACATTGCCATAGTGACAGAAGTGCCTTTTGTTTTGAGGCTCCTGCTCTCAGCAGCCAGCGCCTGGCCTATTCATCTCACCTGCTTGGCTGCTGGCAAGGGAGAAGGACTGAGGAGAGGCTGGTCAGGACTGATGGATCCAGACTGATTCCTGGAGGATGAAGATTCCTCATTTCTTAGAGAGACTTGTGCTTTTATTGTGGCTAGTGTACTTCCCCACTGCCCCCCAGCATCCCTAGTGCATGACCCCATCTCACATGTGTGATACCAGCTACATAGGCTCACACAGGGGCCAGTCTGCAACCTGCAGCTCTGGAGCCGCGTGCGTGGCTGCCCCCTTGCAGATGCTCCCCTGTGGTTCCTGGCTGAAAACTGCTCTCTGGTGATTTGGTCTCTTCGATGTCCCATACTTTTAAATTGTGGGAGTTAACGTAACATTTTTGCGCTCCCTCTGATCTCAAGTGAACCCAGTAAATCTGACCGCATTAAACACCCTGATCTGATTCTTTTCCACCATTTGTCCATAGCCGTATATTCTGCTCCGAAAGATTCTTAAAAAAGATGATTGGGTGGGGTTATGTTTTCAATTAACATAAAGGACTCCAGAGCCATTCTTCCCCCCACACCCTGTCTCTACTCTTTATTCTTTCTTAGTCACGTTCTCTAAGAAAGGAAGGGAAAGGTGAATATTACCTCCTCCCTGTCCTCACTGTTCTTCCAGAATGAGTTCTGCTCTCTGCTTATTCATTCAACTCTGTCCTCCTTTCCCTTCACCAGCTTCATCTCAGCTGATGCTGTCAAAACCAGCTGCCATGACCCTGACTTAATAACAGATATGTGCGGGCAGATATCCTCTGATGAGTGAGGACATTGTAGCAGTATCTTGCGAATGCTGGCTGGTGTCAAGGGCAACAAAGCCTTCTCACGGAGCTGTTGTTTCCCAGAGGATGTCATTTTCTTCCCTCTGTGTGAGCTTGAAATGCTGGTCTCTCTCTCCAACAGTAGTGTGTCCAGTAAAAGATATTCCCTCCCCTCCCTTGTCTCTCTCTTTTGGGTGGGGTTATGGAGCTGTGCGTGCAGTGCACAGGTGCTCTTGCTACCCTTCCTTGTGACATTTCAGTAATAGCAAGCCTATTGACATCAATGCTGTCTGCTCAGAGATCAGTAAAACAAACAAGGAGTCCTGTGGCACTTATGCAATAAATAAATTTAAGTCTGAGCTTTCATGGGAGAAGTCTTGCTTAGTCAGAGGTTTTGTTCTTCAAAGTGTCTGACAAAGTGGGATTTTCTCCCATGAAAGCTCATGCAATAAAAAAATCTATTTAGTCTTTAAGTGCCACAGGACTCCTTGTTTGTTTTCCTGAACTAGACTAACATGGCTGCCCCTTTCAATCATAGAACTCAGTCTCTCTGTTCCTCTTGGTTGCTGTCACTTCACAGAATAAAGCAAATCCCTTCACACTGTCTGAGACCAATCCACCCTGGGCCCTGCCCAAGCTCCTGCCACTCCATCTTGTAACCAGCCAACCCCAGATTGAGCAGTTAGTATGCACCAATCAAAAAGCTGTTTAGAGATTGCAGGGGTGACTCCATTCTACTAAACCACCCTGAATGATCTCAGTGGGATGATAGAAGCAGACACATCCCACTTGTTGTAACCTTATAACCGGAGCTAGAGGCAAGCTGTGAAATTCGGACTGGAGTGAGATTTCATACTCCATATAGGTTGAGAGGATTTGGGTTGCACCTCTGAGAAAAACTGGTCCAATGAGCAGTTGGTATGTGGATTTCAGCTCCTTGATTCCAAGGCCAGAAGAGTGATCACCTGCTCTAGTGCAGGCCAGAGAATGTCTCTGAAATAATTTTTGTTTGAGCTAGGCTCCTAGTAATGTTTGAGGTGTTCAGAACCCGTGTTCTGATTTTGGGCCCACTTTGCAAAGGTTATTTCTAAAGCAGAATTCAATACCTCTACTCTTAACTCATCCCAGGCGCTTGGGGGTCTGAGAATTGGGACCTTCAGTCCTGCATGGTATTCCTAGTCCAGAGTACAGTCTGAATTGCTGTGTCCATGTAAGGCAGGGCTTGACAAGACCTGGGCGCCATGGTGACTGAGGTTTGGTCACCAGTGCCCTCTGGCGACCAAAAATAAAACTGCTGGCTCCTAGCTAGGAGTCAATTTTGTCGAGCCCTGCCATACAGGGTCCCTTTTACGCTGCTTTACTGTCAGAACAACCTCTCCTGGACTGCTCATGCACAGCCACTAGTGTGTAAAATCACTCCCTGGTATCTACGGTAATGATCTCCCAGCCATCCATGAATAAACACAGGCCGACACCCGCAAACCCTCAGTCCTAGTTTTGTCTCCCCAGAAATGTGTGTCTCCTCCTGATCAGTGAACACCCGGAAGGTATAAACCAGCTGTGGCCAAACTGTGGCTCAGGAGCCACATGTGGCTCTTGAATGAAAAAGTGTGTCTCGCAGAAGAACGTCAGCAAATCTTTTTAGTAAGTAAAAGTATATGGCTATATGCCTCAGTGTGGCTCTTGAAGGTTTAGTAATCAACTTGTGTGGCTCTTGAGTTCCCTAAGTTTGGCCACCCCTGGTATAAACTCACAGACAGTCCAACATTCCAACACAGCCTAATATAAATGCACCAGCCTTTATCCCCAGTAGGTTCCCCAAACTTCGAACACACACACTGAGGCCAGGAAACCCGCAGCAGCGCCTGCCTCTCCTGGCCCCAAAACTGGCTGGGGATCTGGGGCCAGGCTGGAGGCAGCAGGAGCCCAATGAATTATCAGGCCCAGGTGCCGGAACATGGCCAAGGGAGTGTGGCCTGGGCCCAGGGGGCGTGGCCAGGGCCCGTGCCGTGGGTCTTTTCCAGGGCCAGCAATGTTCCTGCCTTGAGGATCACCTGCAGTTGGGATTCAGGGGACAGTCCATTTACATTAGGCCTCCAATTGTTTTCTGTTGCTTATATATGAAGTTCAAGTTTAGATCTTCCTTCTTGTCAGAGGATGGCCACTTATTTAGGTGATTGTGTCTGAGGTCCATCTGATTATGTGGATACCTCCTTGCATCTGTCTGTCAAAAAGTAGCTTGTGGGCATTATCCGGAACTACACACATTTCAGTAACAGTCATACAACAAAGTCTTATAATTTGGCATTCAGCGACATTCCATGCCTTTCAACATGACAGCGATATTCAGCTGATTGAGTTTTCACAGGGCGTGCTTTGTACAAAATATACTGTAGCTATATAAAAGTGTTGACCATGGGGTAGGGGATGTCACACCCACCGAACCCTTGTGTTGTTAAGAGATTGGCCAGCATCACTGGTACGTCATAGGCTCTCCTCAGGCTGGTCTGACTAGATTTTGACCAGTGAAAGGAGTTACACTGGCAAATCTGGAGTGTGAGAGCCTCACTGGTCTCAACATTTGAACCCTTTATGGTTTTAATGCCAAGATATGGCTTGCAGACACCTCAGGTCCTAGCATACAGTATTCCATCTTGATTCCCAGAACTGTGGTCTTCTGACAACCAAGATCCTGTGTTTACTTCATGTTGGGACACGTTACCATACAAGCCACGGCTTCACAGCAAAAGTGACACCAGTCATGGATTATGTTTTGGCAAACCCTGTTCTAGCCTAACTGCAGAATCCTAGCTGCGCTCAGCTTCCTTTAAGAGCCAGAAAACCCCTATGGGTAGAGCTCACCCAGGGGAATGGCGGTTGATGAATTTCATCCTCTGCAGTTTATTCTGCAGTGCTCACAACAAGGTCTCTATGCTTGCCAGTATGCTCTGTAGGTGTGCAAAGGGTAGGTCTGGGCAGCAGAACAGAACATCAAGCCCTTCCTTTCTTTAAAGACCCCTGTGTACTGCACCCTGTGGGTTTCTCAGCCCATTCAAACTGGTGCAATGGATATGTTTGGAAAGTTCAGGCAGTGAGTTTACTAGATATGGCCAAGGAGCAGCTGAAGAGTTTTTACACAGCAAAAGTAAATCAGATCAATGACAGCCCGGGCAAGCCACTGCTCCCAGGGAGGAGTGGACATTAAAACCCAACCACTGAGACCTGATGCAATGGGCAGAGTCTCATGGCTGCATGGAGAAGGTGTCTGTTCAGATGGGATCAGGGCATAACTGTCCCTGGAAACATTTCTACTCCTGCCTCCCTGCTTCCCGATCAATGCTCATGAAAAGACCTTTATGATGAAAGATGTTCCCTTTCCATGCTATGGCTTTTGGCGCCTTCCTCCTCTGTGATGGCATCATAGCTGCCAATGTGTGTGGCTGTCCCACAGTTCCCAAACCTACTCCCTTGGGTCAGAGGGCTTAGCGGCAGGCTCAGGGATGTGACAGGAGAGCAGTGTATGGCGGATATAGATCAGAGTTCCCCTGGTCCCACTGGAGTCTGTGTCTGCCAGCTATTGGGATGCTGTGCTTTATTTGGCTGTCTCCAGGCAAGTGACACTGTCTGGTCGCTGCTCTCAGTGACTTGCCTGTAGGTTTTGGACTAGAGCTGGTGGATGGTAACATCTTAGCTCTGAGAAACGGGAAAGAGTGTGTGTGGACAGACTGACCAAAGGTCCGGGAAACCCTGAGATGACTAAACCATCAGGTCCTGATCTGCTCAGGCTGTTTCCATGATGGAGGAACGAGAGAGAAAGGAGAACATGGTTCTGTTTTGTAGCAGTGACTTTACCAGTTTATGCTCAGTTCAAAGCTCTCTCATCTCTCTGCCCCACTCATACCGCCTCTAACTCCCTGCTCACCCCTGCAGGAGTTGGGGTCTTTTCCTGCCGTCAAACAGTGTTTGCCTCACATGTGCAGTCATTAAATGAAGTCTAGGATGACTCTTAGATTTCCACAAGGACAATACCTTTCCCCTTCCCCTGGAGATCTCCAAATGCAGGGGACACACAGTCTGCTGGGATGGTTGGAGGTGGACATGGAGTTAGATTTTGGGTGGATCTTCATGTAGAATTCAAGCCACATAGGCGTTGGCTTGGCTAGTGGGCTTAGGGGACTGTGCGATTTCACTAGCTAGTGTCTTGGTATTGCTAAGTCACTCAGCCTGGGCCCTTTGGACCATCAGTTCTAGCCCATCCAGTCTGCAGATTAGAACTAGAAGGGGGCAAACAGATGGTGATGTGCCCAGCTGTAGGCCCATTAATCTCCTATCCCATATTCTACAGGCATTTGCTGGGGGTTGATATGGGAGCCACGGAGCAGCAGTCACAGAGCTGAAACCATGTGGCATTGGCCAGCTGATCTGTGGCTTCCTTTACAGATGTTCATGAGGGCCCAGTTCGACTACGACCCCAAGAAGGACAGCCTAATCCCCTGCAAGGAGGCAGGGCTGAAGTTCAAGACAGGGGACATCATCCAGATCATCAACAAGGACGACAGCAACTGGTGGCAGGGCCGGGTGGAAGGGTCTTCCACAGAGTCAGCAGGACTGATCCCTTCCCCGGAGTTGCAAGAATGGTATGTTCCAGAGCTGCAGATGACAGCAGCTGGGGGACAGGGGGCCTCCAGGCTCCATGTGTGGCTCTGAACTTGCCTCTGCATGGAAAGTCCTTCAGAGTGGGGGTTGGCATAGGTACAACTCCTTGGAGAAGCCGTGCGCAGCTGCTCGGTACAAAGCTTGCTAAATGGTGTCTTTCAGGAAGGGCCATTGGCACCCTCTAACCTTGGCATGGTAACCCATGGCTCTAGCCCAGGGCTGCCCCAAGCACCTGGGTGAGGGTGCTCTAGGTTGGGGAAGATGGTACCCTCTGACCCCCATGGCATGAGCACTGGGTTCTCTTTCCTTGCTCTTGCGTGTGGGAAATCCTTATGCTTCTCAGTTTGGACCAGAACCTGACCTGATCTGCCCTCTCTATCTCCCATGTGGTTTCCTTTGCAGGCGTGTGGCTAGTACCACCCGGCCTGGGCAGAGTGAGGCCCAGAGCTGCAGCCCCTTTGGGAAGAAGAAGAAGTGCAAAGACAAATACTTGGCCAAGCACAGCTCAAGTAAGTGCCCCCCCCCCCCATCTGAAGATGATCAGGACCAACTCCTGCAGCACATTAATTGCAGTGCCCTTCCCATCAGGCACCAGGACAAGTGCTCGAGATTCTGGTGGTTACACCAAGCACTGGGCTCTGTAGGGTTGTTGCATGGGTTGGACAGCAAGGCGCCCTCTCCAGTGTAAAGCAGTCAAGTGACTCCGAGTCACCTGGTAAATGACTCTCCGTTATTTTCCCCTGGGTTATCGCCACTTGCTTGCAAAGCAGCCGGCAAGGAGTCAGGACAAGTTGGTTTTGTGTACATTGCTGCTTTTTTGTTGCAACTCAAGGTGGGCAGGAGATGCCATTTGGGTTTAAGCATGTACATTCCCAGCCCAAACTCACTGGAAATAAAGAGCTACATAGAAATGGCTTTCCTGGCTTCTGGTATTGGGGAGGATGGTGCTGCCTCTAGGTGTTTGCTTTATAAGAGCAAGATCTGTGTCTTTTGCTATCTGTCCCAGGCCCATGTGTGTTAACACCAGCTGGATGCAGAATTATGTCCCAGTTCAGGAGGGATGGAGGCAGCCTGTTGTTGAACCAGAAAAATGGTCCCCAGTCCAGCCCCTCCTGCTGGGTCCACCACCTGGTCTTTGCCTATCTCACTCATTCACCTCAGAGATTTTGCTCTCCTAGGAAGAATGGTGAACCCCATTCTTCCCTGCACTGTCTTCTCGTTTAACCTGTGCAGTGACAGCTGAATGTTGCCCCACTGCTTTACATCCCCTCTGCATGTGACAGTACAAGGCCAGAGGTAACCAGCTCTGTGGTTTGAATTCACAGGAGGGCGTAGAGCCCACAACCACAGCCAGAGGCCAGTAGAGTGCATGCATGAGGGGTGCCGAGCTTCTTTAAAATCTGGGTTGTTGGTTTGTGGTGACATGCATGTTGAGCGTGGGAGCTGCTCCCCTGGAAACTGAGCTAATTATGGCTCTTGTCATCAGCTGCAACAGGACAAACACAGACCCCTAAACTAGGTCCTGGCTGGCCAAAGCTTTTCAGTTTCTTTGGTCTTAAAACTTTGCAACAGATCAAAAATCTGTTCTCTCAACCAGAGAGGGCCCTTCCTTTTCTCACCTTCATCCAGGAGCCCAGCCAAGCAAACTCTGCTTGATTACACAATAAACTGCTTGTACTAGTGAGATTTTAATGCACCAGGACCTGAAACAGACCTGTCATGACCCAGTGCCAACTATGTCCCAGAGAACTGAGCGATGGGGAGTGGAGAGTCCCGCCACCGGAGCCTGCAGACATGTTGGCGCCTGTCTGGGCCTGCAGGCTGGGAGACATGGACAGTGGGGCAGTAAATCAAGGGGATAAATAAAGATCCTCAGGGGAATAACTAAGATCCCTATAACTCATTCAGCTATAAGTTAGTCTGGTAGCTTCCAGTCTGTCTGCCCTGGGCTCCAGACTCTGCAGATGACCAGCTATTTATTGTATAATGGACATGAAATGGATGTTGCCTAATAGATTTTTTCAGTACAAGGAACCAAACTGAAAAATTGGCTACAGGGGTAGGGGAGTGGAAGGGAGAGGAAAGTGGGAAGAGATCAGACTGGTTCAAGCCAAGCATGGTGGTGGTGTTTATTTCTTGCCAAAAAAAAAAAGTCATTCTGGATTTATTGATTTGTTTTGAGGTGTTTTTCAGTATCTTTGCTAGTCTGTTAAAGAAAATCTGCAGACTGAAATGAAAAGCCATCTCGAAAGGAAACTTCAAAACATTTCATTTCATTTTGACTTTATAATGTCCCCATTTTTTAACCCAGGCTATTCACAAATTTGGAAATTGTTTTGGTGCCCTACAAAACACAAGTCACTGTGGACCTTAGTTCCCTATGCTTAAAATGGGGCTAATAATCCTGACCTTTGTCAAATGATTGGCGGTCTGCTCATGAGGAGCACAGCATGAGAGTGAGGAGATGGTGGCATTGTATAGACCAATGTGTCCCAGCGGCCCTGGGCAGGACCTGTCCTGTTCTTGCATCTGAACTGGTTCTAATGCTCTCTTCTTTCCATTCCAGTTTTTGACCAGTTGGATGTGATTTCATATGAGGAAGTAGTGAAGCTGCCAGCCTTCAAGAGGAAGACCTTGGTGCTGATAGGTATGGCCCTGCCTCTTCTCTACTCACTGTGCTGTTCTGGCCATCATCCCTGTCCATCCCAACCCTGACAGAATGGTTTTTTTTTTTGTTTGTTTGTTTGTTTGTTTTTTTTTAATTGGAGCTTGATAGAGCATTTCCACCAGAGAACCTTGCTGGCCGGGGTTAGGCTAGTGTACTTCCACTGATTTAAGTGAACTTTGGGTGAAATCCTTGATCCTTAAAGTAACATCAGCAGAAGGGTTTAAGACCTACATGTGGCCAGAGTGAAGTGTATTCTTCAATAGATGGAGAGATTCCTCTGGATTCTATTATTATCCCCACTCCCCCCATGTGTAGATCAGCCCCTGCTGGTGGTAAGGTAGAAATTAGCATCCACTCATTCCAGAGCTGGCCTGGCATCTTCAGACACTCATGTGCTGGTGAGGCAACACAGAAACCTGCTGGTAGAAACACCCCGACTCATGGTGATGATTGCAACTGTAGAGGGAACGTGGAGGATGAGGGCCAAGGGCCGACTGCACTGGGCAGAAGAGGATGGGCTTTGTGCTCAGGGTTTTGAAAACAATGCAGAGGTGTGATGGGTTGGGGGGGGGTTGTTTTTTGTTTTTGTTTTTAATGCTGCCACCTGTTTACACCTAAGAGTGGGGATCAGGCCCATTCCTGAGTCTTGGACAACACAGACCGCATGATCTGAGACTTTGAGTGTATCTACATGGGGAGGCTCAGGAAAGTTATTCTGAATTAACTTTTAAAGTGTATTAGTTAAACCATATTAAACCCCATCTGGACAGATTTGTTTAGAATTAAAGAGGCCTTAAGTTGGTTCATCATAATTCACTTTAAACAAAACCTAATTAAGACCCCTTTAATTCTGAATGAGAGTCCAGATGGGTATTTGAAGTGGTGTAATTAATTCATTTCAAATTCATACCTGTAGGTTAATTTGGATTAACACTCCTGAGTGTCCCTGTGTAACAAAGCCCTAAAATCAAGATCCTGAGAAGTATTTAGGTTCTTAATTCCTATCAATTCCACTGGGCATTTGGCACCTGTATCCCTTGGAGGATCTGTGCCTAACTTGTTAGCAGCACAGGCTGTGTGTGGTTCATTCCACAGAGAAGGAGATGGATGGGGGTTGGAGGGGAAATGCTTTGTCCTGCTTTCTGTATTGAAAATAATGGGGTCTCCTGTCTGCAGTATCTGTTACAATCCAAAGGTGCCAAGAGGTTCAGCTGTCCGCTCTGGCCAGCCGTTATCCTATTTTTTTCTTGGAGTGGGCTCAGGGACTCACCAGGGATGGAGATTTCTCACCCTTCTCAATCCCTGCCTGCTTTCTCCCAGACCTCCTCCCTCCGAATTGGGGTTCTTCTCTTACTCCTCCCGTGTGGCTGCTGGGATCCCCACCCTCCCCTCTCAAGCCTTTCTTGGTGGGCACTGACCTCCCACCCCTCTCATCCTCTTGCGCAGGTGCAAGCGGGGTTGGTCGCAGTCACATTAAGAATGCTCTGCTCAGCGAGAACCCAGAGAAGTTTGGATATCCTGCTCCCTGTAAGTAGTCATACAAGCACCCCCTCATGGGGTCAGTCTCTGCCCTTCCTCGGTGCCTCCCTGCTCTGGCTCAGCAGTCAGTGTGCCCAGACCTAGCCATTTTAAACCCTAGGAGGGAGATGTACCAAGGGGATGCAACCTTAATCCACACCTGGGCTAGCAGACTGCCGGGTGGTGTGGCTCTAAGGGGCCAAAATGCTGTTTCAGGGGATGTACCAGTGGAGGGATACAAAAATAGTCCCTGTTGAAAAAAGTGGCACTTTAAGCCGTTTCTAAACTAGATTTTCTGTGCTGAATGCAGGGCATACAGGTCAAGTGGTGGGGGTAGTGATGTGTGTGACTTTGGAGTGACTTTTGTGTGTAAATTCCAGCAGAGAGCGCCACACCACTTAGACACAGGGAGACATAGACTTGGCCTTGAAATCACAGCTGCCACTGGCCATCTCAGTGGTCCCACCACACGGAGTTAGGGGCTTTTGCTGTGTTTCGCTAGTGTTGCTAAAGAGACTCTGGTGGCTGACTTCAGTCTTAGGCCTACCAGGTGCTTGCTGGGTAAATGGGGCCTGCTTCAGCCCCAAGAGTTAGGGTGGTAGCTTCCCTTCCCACTGAGGAACGGATTGGGTTCAGATTGGCTCTGTGTTTGTTCCTGCCCTAATTCCTGAGCGTTGTGGCAAGGGTCAAGGTCAGCCAGACAGGAGCATGCCCAGCTGGGCCCATGCTGGAGAATGGGCTGGCTTTTCAGAGGATAGGCGGTGCCAGGAGACTGGCATCAGAGCTAGTAAAACACTGCTTTCTCTCGGCATTAAAGGAAAGTTGTCAGTTACAAAGCATGCCTCCCAAGTAGCTTCCAGGACTCCAGTTGATGCCTGGCCTGATTTCTCTGTGAAGGATGGACCTTCAGAGAACCACTTTGGCAGGAGCCCCTCTTCCCCAGTTTTGGGGCTTGCGGTGACCTCAGCTGGCCAGAGAACAAGCTCAGCTTTGCAGGGCTAATTGCTAGGGGCAGGATTTTGGCCATAGTTATAGGCAAAACAGTTGAGAGATGGGGTGCTCAGTACTCCAGGCTCCCTTAGGTCAGCAAAAGGCAGACCACATCAGACAGCAAAATCTCTGCTCTGGCCTGTTAAAGGGCCCTCTTCTCTTCACCGAGTGCTCAGCTCTGGCTGCCACCTCCTGGCCTCTCTCAGGAGCCAGCTGTGCCGCCACTTTGGAAAATGTGACTCAAAGTTGCTCTGTGAATCAGAGGCTGCCCTTGGTGTAGATTAGTTCAGCAGCCATCCCTCCCTCCTGCTCAGTGGTCACCTTGGCACGAGCTGGTGGGATCCTTTGTCACCATGAATGGGGCCATCACCCCTTTTGGTGTGGCACAGATCAGTTACCAGCTCTCCTGCTCCTCCAGACACCACGCGCCCCCAGAAGAAGAATGAGGTGGACGGGAAAGACTATCACTTCATCTCCACAGAAGAGATGACCAGGGGCATCTCTGCCAATGAGTTTCTGGAGTTTGGGAGCTACCAGGGGAACATGTTTGGCACCAAGTTTGAAACCGTGCACAAAATCCACCAGCAGGATAAAATTGCCATCCTGGACATTGAGCCCCAGGTAAAGGAAGGGGGTGGGGGGGTGACTTTTTCAGGGTTGGAGTTTGAAAGAAAACTGCTGTGTTTCATGGGTGCAGCTTTAAAGCCACATTTAACTGTCTGTGCAGCTTTATATGAGGGTGCAAAGAGAATTGAACCATCTGTTTTCCCAGCTGTAGCCACCAGTCAGGCAGGCAGAACACTGGGGCCTTTCACTCGTGGGCTTGATGTTAGTGCCTGGATGAAAAACATATGGCAGGGAGGGGCTGAGGGAAACAGCTAGGTAGTAGAAGAGCAGACTGTTTGGTTAGGAGAGTTGTGTGTGGTGGAGAGCAGGGGCGCTGTAGGAGGGAGGAAAATAACCACACAGAGAGAACCAATTGGTCAGCTGCATGTATGCCCCCCGGCTGGGCAGATACCTTGGGGCGAGGCTGCTCTGATGGCCCTGCCACACAGAAATTCCAGGGAGCACCTGCCTCCTAGAAGCGGAACATAAAAGCAGATGGCAGAGAGACCGCAGGATTGGCATAACCGTCCCTGGGGGGGAGGCTTACTGCCTTCAGCTATTGCAAGAGGAGTGGAAGAGGGCACAGTCAGAGCTTCTGTCCCAGTCTGCAGTTCCAGGGCTCCCTGAGACCTTTTCTGTGGGATGAGAGGATAATTGTGGCTGTGGAGGCCACCAGCTGCTGCCCTCTAGAGGTAACTCACACTATTTCACATAGGCACCTCCCAGCCTAGCTAGCCTTACACCAGCTGCTCGTGGCAAAGTCAGCGTCTGCTCAACAGCTCCCCAACGGGCTGCATTGACTTCTTTGCTAGTTCCGAAACTAAGGATTTTTTAAACTGAATTAATACTTAGCTGGTCGCGGCAGCCCTGGAGCCCAGAGGCCTCTGGCTCTGGCAGTGCAAGCTGCCTCCAGCCCCCCAGAGCCTGGGTGAGCCCCCCCTTTGGTGCCACCTCAGAGTGGGTTGGTCTGGTAGCCAGCTGCCACTTTCCTCTGAGGTCCTGGCAGGTGGTGTGGGTGTGGTGTCAGAGCTCCTGGCAGACGGCAGCAATATGGAAGGCAGGAGAGGGGGAGTGGGCACTGCTGGAATGGCTGTGCTCCGCTTGCGAGTTTACACCTCTTCTTTCTCTTTGTCTTCCCCTGCCCTGCCCACCTGCAGACCCTGAAGATTGTTCACACTGCAGAGCTGTCCCCGTTCATTGTCTTCATTGCACCAACGGACCAGGCCAATCAGGTGGGTGGAGGGAAGCGATGGGGCAGGTGAGATGCTGGCCAGCTGTGGCTGGCCTGGATGCCCTCCAGTACTCATGTCCTTCTGCCTCTTTAAACCTCTCCTGAACACTGAGGCTTGCAGCAAGGGAGTGAAGAGAATTTTCTTCCCAGTGGTGGGAGCCCGAGCAGGGAGCAGTGAGAGTTAGGTAACTAAATACCTTTGCAGATGGCAAAGCTAACGCTTTGACCAGCAGGGCAGAGCTGAGACTTTCACGCAGCTTGACACTGGAAATGGGGAGAGAAGCGTAAGAGAAGCCTGCCCTGAACTGAGCCTGGCTATGGCCGCTGCTCCGTGCTCTGGGCCAGAGCTGGCTCAGTTGATTACCCTTTGTTTGAGGGTTTAAAGATCAGGGTGCAGATAGAAGCCTGGAACAGCCAGAGGGTTTAGGCAGCTTTTGAATGATGTGTCACCCAGGACTAGCTGATTGCTTCACCTTTGTAAAGGACTAACTCTTGGGCCAGCTGGCACTGTGGATGGGGGTTTGTGCCCCTCTGCCACCATACCTGAATATGCTGGTGTGAAGCAAGGTGGGCCCAGTACTGCCACAAACTGTTTCCTGCCACAGGTGATATCTGCTTTATTCAGCCTGTGTTTGCTTAGCATGTCAGGGGGAGAGTTTGGAGCCAAACTTGGGCTCCAGTGACCCTGCTGGCGGTAAGCAGGGATGTTTTCCCTTCTATATCTGTTCTGGCTGCTCAGGATTCACAGCAAAGCTGGGGCTCAAGCTGCAAGATGTCTCAGGGGTCCAGAGCAAAGCTCATGATGCTGGTAAACAGAAGCACCATGTTTGTTGCTAGGGCCAGAGCAGAGGAAATCATGTACTCCAAGCAGGAAGGAAGTTGAGTTCCTATTTACATTAGCAACTGGATGCTGGAACTGGCTAATGGGAGCCTGAAATACCTCCAGGTATTTCAGGGGTGTGGGAGAGCAGCCCTGGCCCATGTCCCCATTTCCTGGGGCATGTTACCCAGGATGGGTAGTGCCAGACTCCCTACAGCAGCCTGGGCTCCCTGACTCTGCAGCCAGAGGACGGGGCCTTGGAGGAGCAGGAGGCAGGGCCTCATGGAGAAGCAGGGGCTGACTAATCTCAGCTTCCCCGCCAGGACTAGGTTGTCACCCATCACGTGAGCTATGCTTCATGCCTGCCTGAGGCTGCTCCACTCATGTGAAGAAGTGTGTGGACTTGGGGCCCCATCCTCCTTGGTTCTGGTGCCCTGAGGTTGGGGGGCCCAGGTTTTCTTCATGCCCAGTCTGAACAGTGGTGCTCACCCCCTGTATCCAGCTGTATCTTTTATAGGATCCCTTCAGGCTGGCCTGAGTAGCTGGGTCCTGTGTAGTAGGCTGGAATGGCAGAGCCCAGCGTGGGTGGCAAAAAGACCAGAGCTATGTTTCTCACAGGAAATGTAGGTGAGATTTTGGTCCACACAGCAATGGAGTCTACCAACACAGAGGTGTAAGGGACCACTGCCTGTTGGACCCCATAGGCAGTTACCGGATGTCAGGCAAAAGGACGTGTCCTTCTTTTTACCTTCATGTCCTCCATTGGGCAGGCATTTTAAAATACATTATTTTGTCTGGCTTTTTACTTGTAGGGATTAAAGTATGCTGGAATGCCACAGAATACCTTATTTTTAGGGGAATACCTTATTTCCAGGGCCCCCTAAAACCAGAAGAATATTACATTAATAACTACATTTTCTCCATGTGTCTTCCCATGTTGTCCTTTTTGTAGTTCACTGTCCTCCTTTCCAGGCTGTGGTAGCCCTACCCATAGGCCTCACAAGCCCCTTCGCTGGGAGATGGATGCAGCCTTCCAGCTGGGCCATAAACCTGCCTCCAACCTGCGCTACTGGATCCTGTCCTTCCCAAGCCACTAGGGGTGCCCCAGCAGCCTCAGCCCCCCCACCCAACTGTCCTCAGCTCATGGGTGGTCTCTTCTGTTGCAGTTGGAGGCCTTGCAGCAGCTTCACATGGAGTCAGAGAGCATCCGCAGTCGCTATGCACACTACTTTGACCTGTCACTGGTCAACAACAGCGTGGAGGAAAGCCTCAAGCTGCTGAAGGAAGCTTTTGAGCAGGCCTGCAGCTCACCCCAGTGGGTGCCTGTCTCCTGGGTTTACTGAGCTCTTCTTGGGCAGCTCTGGCAGCTGCCTATTACCCCATCCACCACACCTCCCTTTGTTCCACGGACGGTCTCACTGGGTCTTTTATGCACAGGGATCTCCAAACTCAGGCCAAAGCCACCAGCCTCCATGCAGCAGCGCTACAATAGGGCTGAGCCATCGTCCTAGGCGTTGACACTGCGTTGTGGGGAGAGGGAGGAATTCTATTTTCTGTTAGGGTTTGTGTTCTGGTGTGGGGACAGCTCCTGCTGCTGCCACAGGGGAGGGGAATAAGGGCCTGCCCTAGTATTGATTTCACACTGTGTTGCACTCGTGAGCAGAAGATAGGTGGAAGACACATCTAGGGCCTCTGAACTGGATTCAGCCTTTTGTACAGCTGGTTATCAGCTGCAGCTGTGCACCCTGGCCCTTGGCTTCAATGTCAACACAACATTGGGGGGGGGCCAAGGTGGGGCAGGTCCCATTACTTAGAGCTGGTCTTCCAGGCTCAGCCAGTGCAACACAGCTTGAAGTCCAAGGGTTTGCTTTACACTCAGAAGGGCTAATTAATTTTAAATGTGATCTTGAATCTAGCAGGAGGCTGGGAGCTGGTCACACTAGGGGCTATTCTGGTGCCACCTTTTGGGATTTCCTGATGCATCCTGTGCAGTTGTCACTTTACACCACCTACCACAGTCAGACAGAGGGCAGCTTAGCATTGCTGGTGGGTGGCCTGTTCAAGTCAGCACTTGTTAAAATAGCTCCTGGGCCAATACAAAGGTGGGAAGGGAATAAAGTCAGCAAACCAAGATTACCATTGCATGCTGTAGGATCAATGTTTCTAATGCTGGGCTAAGCATGTTCTGCAGAGTCCCAGGCAGGACAATCCTTCCACACACACACCAAACTCCACTGGGGGGGGGAATCTACTGCCTTCCCTTAGTCCTTGGGCAGGTATCTGGTCAAGAGCCCCCTCTGCTGTCACCACTAAGTATTAGTGACTTTGTCTGTTCAAGTCTCAGTGCTAGGAACTCATGTGTAGCAGTGGTTCTTCACCCCCTACTCCATGTCTTGCTAAAAGGACTTCATTTGTGTTTTGTGGACAGGGAGTTAATTCCCTGTGCAATTTTTAAGGATGCCAAAAAAAAAAAAGCCACACCTGATGTGCAATAGGGAACCTTTGTTCTTGTCCACTGCAGGGAAACAGCACGTAGCAATAAAAGTGAGTTGAGACATTGATGTGGTTTTTCTCATTTGTGCTGAGCACAGAACATGGCAGTCCAGCCAG
Source organism: Podocnemis expansa (assembly GCA_007922195.1). Lineage (NCBI taxonomy): Eukaryota > Metazoa > Chordata > Testudines > Podocnemididae > Podocnemis > Podocnemis expansa. Next base: position 44,346,345 of record ML681991.1, read on the forward strand.
TGCACTGCTCCCAGAGAAACCTACCACACTGCAGCCAGTTCCCCTACTCTCTGGGCACACCCCTCGCTTGGGGGGAGACTGACTCTGCCCCAGCTGCAGTCCACTTCAAGAGCAAAGAATTTGCAGGACGGCTCTGCTGCATGCCAGCCATCACTTAGGGGTAGGGAATTCCCTACTTCAGTAGGGAACTCCAACCCTCAAGTTGCATCCTTAATCATACCAGACCACATTTCTTTCTACGTAACCTGAGTCCCCACCACCAGCCTTAGGGTGAACAGTAGGGTAAAACCAGCTGCCTGTTCCAAGCAGATGCATGTGTGGGTTGGTTCCCCCCTGGCACAGGCAGGTGATCAGCCCTGCAATGAATTCTAAAAACCTAGAGCAGGGTGGTCAGCAACCTTTGCTAACCCGTGCCAGTTCCTCTGCCCCAACCCAGCAGCCCCCTCTGCTGAAAAAACATGGCAGCTACCTGAAAATTCAGCAGCAATCACAGCTAGAGTGAGAGCACTTCCCAGGTATGCCACAGAAAGTCATCCATAGTGGCTTATCTTGGAGGTGGCCTGGGGCCAGTGATCCCCCAAGCATGCCCAGAAAAGTGGCTCCTTTCAGGGCTTCCCAGACATGGTTCAGAAATAAGCTGCCAGGAGCATCACTATAGGAAGGAGCCACTATGGGCAGCTTTTTTCTGTCACATAAAGACAGGCATGGTAGGACCCCATGTCCCAGCTGCACCTGAAGGAAGCCACCCAGAGTGACCTTCAGTGGCAGGAGTGGCAATTTTTGTGGTACTGCAGAGGGTTGCCATATGCTGCTCTGAATGGGCTTGGGTAACAGCACACGTGCTGGGGGTTGCCTAAGCCAACCAAGAGGCACAATTGTTGCTTCTGCAAGTACCCCAGGCTCACTGCATGACTTTTCTCCAGGAAAAAAGGGGACATCTAGGGAAGACAGAATGGAGATGAGTCCTCGTTGCTTCCCTGGTCTATCCTTATCCATGCTCAACACCACCACTCCTCCCCTTGAACAATAACAAACAGGCACCACTTGAAAAATAGTTTTATTTTTATAAAAGAAATAAAAAAAATCAGTGTCCTTTTCACCTTAAATCTGACAGTCCCAGCTGAAGTCTCAACCACCTTAAGTTTCCCTAACAAGGGACAGGAGTAAAAAAAGCAACACAATGCTGGGCAGCTTTAAGCCTTTACTTCAAATGACATTTGCTCAGTGCCCCCTCCCTCAAGCAGTCACAACAGGAACAGGGCTGAGTCCTGGCACCCAGCAGCAGCAGAGCACCCCAGAAAGAGAGCTTGTGGCAATTTGTTCAGGAGACCATCAGCTGCTCTTAGCCAGCCAACAGATGCCAACACCATGGGTTGTCAGTGGCTTAAGCAGCCACAGAAACAACAGTGGATGCTCAGCACACAGCAGCTGGCCACCAATCAGCTGCTCTCAGGAGCAGTAGAGGATGTGCGATGAGACCCTTCCAGCTGGGATCTACTCTGTGCAGTTGCAAGGAAGCAACCCTCACTTCCCACCCAGGCCATATGTGGTTCACACAGCCTGGGCAGGGAAAGGAAGCTGCTTCCCCACAAACCAGGTTCTGCCTTGCAGACAACTGCACAGCAGCGATGGAGGGGGCAGAAGACGACAAAATGGGGCAGGGAAAACACAGCCATAGACAGGGCAGGGATCCACTGAGACACAGAACTAGTCACATTGTATCCCTTTGCCCCATGACCTGCCACTGGCAAAAATAAAAGCTGGTGCTTATAAGAGCATGGCCAGCTGGTGATGCCTTTCAGGTTACACTTTGCCTCTGGCCTGTGACCAGTCCTTTGTTCCCACCTCCAGGATCATCTAGGAAGGAAGGAGCATGGACTGCATGGTAGAAGCTGCAGCCACAAAGTGGAAATGCCTGTTTATTGAACCATAAGCCAGAAGGGAAGCAGCTTTCTGGCACTTGAAACAAAACAGAAGAAACAAGCACAAATTCTAAGCTTGTACAATTTACCTAAAATAGCTTTTCTCCTGGGGGTGTTGCCAAGACTTAAGCCAAGCACTGCCAGTTAAAAACCAAAGCACTTAAAATAGCTGATGTGATCATACAAACCCTGAACGCCTCTCCAAGGGGGGCAAATGACAAGCCAGTTCCTTCAGCTGCTAGACATTGTGACTGTCAGGTCACAGTCCCCAGCCCTACGAGCAAGAGACACAGGGAAGGAAGGGCATGATCCCCATTTGTGGAGGCAGCTGGAAACGCTGAGGAGCTGCTGGTTCCCTGAGGACAGCTTCATACACATTGAGGCAACCAGCCTGGTACATAACAATCCAGTGCACTGGGTCAGTTTTGCACTCCTCCCTCCAGCCACCCTTAGAACAGAATGAGGAGGGGCTTACAGTGAGCCGCACTGCAGAAGTGCTTCTGTTTGCGTCAGCAGCGGATCAGGAGCCTTGTCACGCTGCTGGCTCCTCAGCTGCACAGTCAGTGTTTCTGCACTGCTGGCTAATAGCTGCTTTTTCTTTTGTGAAGGCCTCTCTAACTCCCATCCAAAGCAGGTGGCCTGATCTGGCTGGGAGGGATCTAGCCGCTTACTCCGAGCTATCTACAACTTCCTTTTGTTTCTTCTTCTTTTTCTTTTTCTTCTTGGTGCTGGTGTCGCTGACCTGCGGAAAGAATGGGGAGCTCAGGAAGGGTGGCTGGCAAGGAATCATGCTGGTTTGTTATAGACTTTCAAGCCAGGACACAGCTAAGGAGACTAATGGACTTTGTTATCAATAGGATGCATCTTAAACACTTCCTTCTCCCCAGTTCACCCCAGGAGCTCTCACCCCACAAGAGAAGTGTGATGCACCATGTTGCCCTCTTCCCCAACTCAGGCTCCTCACACTGAAAAGTGTATGGCAGGGTTATCACCAACATGCAATGCACCCGAGTCCAGGAGCATGCAGACCAGACCAGAGAAGCAACTGCCACCCTGCAAAGTGATGGGCACTTACCCTGTGCCCTCCAGAAAGTGTAGAAATCTCTGCCAGACCATTACAAGGGAGCTACCCAGCACAGATTATTCCTAACTCACTGAAAAAGGGCAGTGTGAACGTAACAGCCTCTTCTGGAACACACTTCCCAAGCCATGCCCTGTGTGGACTATCCTTATCCACAGTTTGGCTGGATCTAAACCAGGCATGGCCAAACTGCGTGCAGCTTGGGAGCTGCGTGTGGCTCTTTAATGAAAAGGTGTGGCTTGTGGAAGAAAGTCAGCAAATAAATTTAGTAGGTAAAAGTATATGGCTATATGCCTCAGTGTGGCTCTTGAAAGTTTAATCAACTTGTGTGGCTCTTGATTTCCATAAATTTGGCCACCCCAATCTAAACCAAAGCCTACGTCAGCAAAATACACACTGCTCAAGTGGCATGACTATTCTGCCCGAGGGCCAGAAGCACCTCTGTGCACAATGTTACACTGAAGTGATACCTTCTACTGTCGGCACAAAGCGTCTTCACCAGACAGGCTCCAGCAGCGCAGTGGAGTCAGTACATATAGACGTGGCCTCGACTCCATACAGCGTTACGGAGCTCACCACAGGCTGCTCCATTTTGGAGCTTGGCTACATTAAGAAAACTTGTACACTGACATGGAGAGAGCCAAGTCCAAACTGGACAAACTGAACAGGTGTCTTGGCTCTTGTGTATGAATGGGATGGGTGCCAAGTCAAACAGCTCCAACCTGGCCTGTTCTACAGCGGCACCATCCAAGTACCTACCGCTTCCATTAGCTCCCCTCCACTCTCTGCAGCTTCTTTGGCCTTCTTCTCTTTCTTCTTCTTTTTCTTTTCCTTCTTGCTCTGCTCTTCTGGCTGTGGAGTAGCTGGGGAGGGTGGTGCTACTGCTGCCTCTTCACTTTCACTCTCTGTCTCTCGCTTTCTCTGTTTAAGAGTAAGACAACAATCAGATAAGCTCTCTCCCAGCTGAGTCAAACCAGTGACAGAAAGAGATCACAGATGCTGCAGATCCAAAATGGTCCTGAGGTCAAACCCTCAATTCTTTGCAAGAATCTAAACCCCACTGCCATCTTCTTCCCATGAAATCATCCCAGCTACAACTCGGGGCTCCACATTCTTTCTGTCCCTGCTGGATCATCTGTAAACCTAGTGACAGAACCCAAAATCGGGTCCAGACATAACCTGCCTCCATTGGCTTCTGTCACTCACACACACAGGCTGGGCTTTTCCAGCCAGGGTGCAATGCACAGAGGAGGGTGGGGGCTGACACCCATGGCCTCTGGAGGCTGATCAGCACAGCTCTGTATTCAGATTCTGGGGCACAGCCTTGAACCCTCAAAGCATAAGAACCCTAAAGACCTTGTCCCTCAACATCATCAAAGCCTGCCAGTGAAACACTAACCACACAAGCAACGTGATTACACGTGAAAGCCCACTCCAGTGAACAAACATAGGGAGACTTCACATGCTGACTTCTGCCTGAGAACCCAAGTCCCAACCCCCAAAGCAATAATGTAGAAAAACATGGCAGAAATCAATTTACCAAGGTGCAGATGCTCATCTGACAATACAGAGAGCTGAAATAAATGGCTCTTTGGTGAAACAAGCCTATGATGCTTACTTTTGGCGCCCTCTCGGTCACTGTTGCTGGGCCTTCTTTCTCTTTCTTCACAGCAACACTGAAAGGGGGAAAAACACTTTGGCATCAAATGCATGTATACTGCCTGGAATCTTGTATGCTCAGATTTAGTATCCTCCCTGCCAGATGTCTGCAGCAAACCAAACCACATCCCACAGCCTCCTGCTGCTACACAGACGACACTAAATAAGAGAGCTGCTTTTTCTGGTCATTATGTTGCATAACATTTCTGTTCTGTTCTATTCAGAGGGCACGGTGGTGTATGGAAAGCCTGCAGCACGCACCAGTACCTAACTGTGCTGGACAAAGGCAAAACTTCCCATTTAATTTGGCAGACTGACTCCCTCTAGAGCCACAGGTATCAGGCTAAAAAGGGATAACTGTCTGCTCACTAGGTGTGCCTGGAAGAGCACCCCCTTGTACCCCCCCCCCAAGGCAGCACTCCCCAGGGATGGAAAGTAGCCCCAGTGCAATTAATTTATTTTGGAAAGGCATTATAGTGCTGGACAATATTCTTAACATGCTACATTCAGCTCCAGCAACCTCCCAGTAGAGGTCAATACCACACCCCAAGAAAGTGGCATCCTAGACAGCAGAGACTGAATGTATACAATTCACCCCCTCTCCTCTCTGGAGCGCTGTGTGTTACCTGTAGTCCACATACTCCTTCTTCCAGGAATCAGGTGTGCTCTCATTGGGCTTTCCATGCTTGCTCAACAGGCCCTGCTGGATCATCATCTTCTTTTGACTCGCCTGGTGTGAAAACAGAGAATAAAGGTCACATTCTGGGTTCAAAGAAGCTTAAAGAAATCACTCAGCATAAGACAAGACATTCTGAGAGAGAACAAAGCTTATTATGTAACATTTACCGGGTAAGAAACAAAAATGTATCCTCAAGAAGCCTCTAAGCTCCTGGAAAATTATCTGTGTTGCTTAGCAAGCTAATTGGAGTAAGCAAGTCTCTGCTGTTTCAGAGCCAGCTATACATACAATTAGCAGGTATGTGCATAAGGCAAGTGGGGAAGCTGACTCCTGGAAGGGAGGGAGACAGGATAGTTCTGCTGTTCCTGGAGCCCCATTCTGCCAGCATGGTTCTGACGCAGTGTTTTGAAAGTGAATTTGAATTTTGATGCCATCTTTCCTTAGTGCACTTGGAACATTCTTACAGACACTGCTTCAGCTTCTCAGGAGTAGGGTGTGGGGCATTAATTCTTCCATGAGCCATCAGTATTGGGTGATAGATGTAAGTCATCCTTGCACATAGTGCTAATGCCATCTACTTTACATCATTTGGCTCTTCCTGGAAGGTTTCCTGGTACGTACTAACATAAGTCTGATTGGCTTCGCCTGGTCTAGATCCAGTCTACATCATCAACTGGAGCCTTGCTTTTACTAGGCTAGGGACAAGTCAGTTCTCTAACTTGGTTACAATTGCGTAGATAAAGCCCAAAGAGCCCAGCAATCTCACATCAGAAGCAAAGCTTTTCAAAGTGCCAAATGCTGAAGCACTGAGAAGTGCCATCTTGTCAGCTCCAAAACCAACTGTTCTGGAAACAGAGGTGACAAGCCTTTATCTGGGACTTGGCAGCTTTGCATGAGGCTGCTTCAAAATCAGTTTCTCCATAGCTGAATGCTAGCTTAAAAAGACTATTTCTAACACTACACAACCTCTCACCCTCAGTCTCACCTTGGGTCCAAGACCCCATTTGCGGGGATAAGTATCTCTTTCCATGATCACCCTCTTGATTTTTGCCACTACACCATGGTCACAGGTGGAAATCACAGCAGTGGTCATCAAGGCAATGGCTGCATTAGTGGATAATGAAAAGGTAGTGAACACTGAGGCACAAAAGAGCAATGTCAATCTAGCCAGCTACTGGATTCAGCCTCCTCTACCTCAACATTACAGTAGTGTAGAAAGATAACACTCCCAAAAATTGCACCCAAAGGGATGCAGTTTTCATCAGACCCCTACAGAAATTACCTGAGACATTCACCCAGCTCAAACCACATACAGGTAAAGCCCTGCAAATCCGCAGATATTTGCATTATATCCGCATCTGAGGATACAGCACAGATATCTGCGGACCATTTCTTGTGGATGCAGATTGGATATGGATCCACATATCTTTTACCTGCAGAGCTAGAGCCCTGCAAATATGTGGATATCTGCATTCCATCTGCACCCACGGATACAACACGGATATCCACAGGCCATTTCTTGCGGATGCAGGTTGGATATGGATCTGCACATTTGTATGTGTGCAGGGATCTACATGCAGGCTTCCATTTGCAACAGATACCCAATGACGGACGAGACAGGGAAAGTTCAGATGTAGAGGTTCCACAGTTGTAGAGATCAATGTCTACTGCAGGGATCACAAACACCCCCCCCCCCCCGCGGGCCACATGTGGCCCCTATAGCTACTTCCTGCGACCTGCAATGACGCTATTGTTACCGATATTTGCAATAATATTGTATGAAAAGGTTTCACTGGTGCAGCCATCAGGCTAATATACTAGTCCTCATGTGGCTCTCGTGGTGATTTGAATTTGAGACCCCTGGTCTACTGCCTGAGCTAAAAGACTCAGATCTTCGAGCCAAGGCTGCAGCAGGCTCACCAACCACTCTATGGCCCACCTTCTACCAGAACACTGGGTGCAGATTCACAGACTAGCCACTAGAAGTGAATTGTTATGCTAGTTTGTGGTGCCCTGCATTGGACCCAGGGTAAAAACACATCACTTCTGAGTGACGTGTGCGCGCCCAGTCAGGATGGCACCTCAGTGACGCAACGTAAGCAATTCTTTGCCACAAGAATCAGGTAATGACAAGATATTAATGCAAAATTCACAGTACACACCTATTCTGCAGCCACCTGAGACACATCATTTCCTTCTACTAGATTTGTTAGGCGAGAGGGTTCACAGGCAGCAGTATGTGATCAGACAGCATCACTCGTCTTGGTTCAGATGGGGCCCCCAGGGAGAGGGCTCCCACCCTGCTGGCCCTGCCCCATTCCTGCACAGCCAGCCAGACATGCCAACAGCCCCCAGTAGAACACTGGAAGGCTGGCGGCTCTCCGGAGACTGCCCAGCACAGAGACCCTAGCACAGGAATCAAGGTGCTACAGGTAGGGCAGAGCAGCAGCACTCAGAGAATGGATAAACTTCATCATCATTTCACATACAGAGCGCTCCCGAGAGCCCAGGACACGGGAAAGGGGTAAATGGAAGTCAAGTGAAGACCCCCGTGTACTCCCAATCTATGTCCCCTCTAAGCTGTGCGCATGTGTGTGCGCGCACAGGTCATGAAACCCACGCACACAACAAAATAAAGCGTGCACAAAATAATTCAACGGTGCTAATATTTTTATGCTACTTTAAGAAGGTGGTTTCAAGTAGCATGCTTCATATAAGGTTTTGTAATTTATAAAGTCATTTACATCACCCTAGCAAAATAAAACAGATATTTGCATCATACCCCCTTGCTTTATTGCACTCAAGTTTGACCACACTCACTGGAGTGTGCACAAATTTGGACACTGCTTCCAAAAATTTGCACAAAAGAAATTTTTTGCGCACACAACCTATGAAACATTAGAGGGAACATTGCTCCCAATGTGTTTGATTTAAATGGAGGGACATAGCCTGGCTTGGATAGATCAGATTTTCACTGCTAAGTGTCAATAAACATCATTGTTGTCTTTGCCTAAAAACAGAGTTTGTTTTATGGAAATCTATTTTATGTATTTTGACATACAATACTGACAAAATGTTTTATGTTTTTGAATCTTAATGTCTCATCATTAAATGTCTGCAGTCCAGTGATTTCCCATAGCTGTAAAAATTTCAATGGATAGAACAGAAAAAAAATGCTTAATAGTATGTCAAAAAGATAGTATCAAGTTCTGCCAAGCATAGTTACAGCTTAAAATTAAATAAAAGCAGTTCTAAAATAATGGGATCATACTTCTGAGTTCATGTTACAGAGCAATAATATCTGTTACTGTAACAGACCCCAGAATTAAAACTAGACCATTATTTCTCAGCTGGTCTCAGGTTCTCAAACAATGGGTAAAGACCACAGTATGGGTACCAAGTTGTGGTGCCCCCTGCTGCCACCACCAAAAGACCAGAATGCGTTGCTGAAAGATGTAATTGTTGGGTTACAGGCATAAATCATTTTTTTCATCTGGGTCCCGAGAAAAAGTCTGAAAACCACTGATTTCAGCCATGTTGTTCCAACCCTTTTAAGGACAGAAAGTGAGTGCTCTCAGCAATAGCACTTCTCACCAGGAATCATGGATGAAAAATCCAGCCATGGTGACAGCCCCTTGCCCTGAAATGCTCAAGCTATCATGTTTGTTACAAACTTCTGGCTTCACTGCAAAGGAGTGAGGTTGATGACCAAAAGAAGAACACTGACTTTTCCTTACCCATGCAGATGGCCTCTCCTTTAGTGGTGATGACAACAATCTCCTGATTAATTTCAATGCCATCCTCGTACCTCAGAACCCCAGGAAGCATGATCTTGGCGCCATAGCAGATGGCATTAACCTGGAAGGGTGGCAGAAGAAGGAGGCTGAAAAATCTGGTTAAGTTACATGGTCTTAACCAATGCATAACATTAACTTTGTAAATGAATCCAGCCACTTCAAATATCAACTGATGCTTCCCCTGTAATAAAGTAATATTTTTTCATGGGTGAATTAAGATTATCATCATCCTCCACACTCAAGGCTTGGGCCATCGCTCCTCCTCAATACTGACATGCAGCATCCTCTGCTATTCAGAACCCCTCGAAAGAGAAGATGGTGGTTATGATCACCAACCAAGTTAATTGTACTTGTTGTCCAAGCTAGACGTACGATTAGGGCAAAATGCATTAGTGTCACCAAACTGTACCACCACCTGGTGGCATTTTTCAAAGCCATCCTTTTGGCCAAGGGCTACGAACTCACCGCACTGTCCTTCATAACCAGCCGCTTGTGTGAAGTCAGCAGCTTCTCCAAGGGGAAGATAACTCTCCTGAGATAACTCTCATCCTTGTTGTTGTCGTACTGCCACTGAGCATCCAGTACATCATGCATTGTCACCATATGGTCCTGCAAACAGAAATGCCCACTTTAACAATGCTTGTCCCAGCCACCCACTCAAAACACAAAAAGAAAATATGGCTAAGTCAATTATGAGATGGATACTGAAGGAAAGACAATGATGAATTCTCGGGTTTCCCAAAAGTGCTAAGCATAGAACTATGCAAACAACTGCCACCTAACTCTAGCCCCCTTCTGCTGCTCCCGGGACGTTCCTGACCACAGATGGTCAACTGCACCAACCTTGTATGTAAAGTTTACCATGAACAAACTCATTTGTGATAACCTACAGAGGAACTTGACTTCTAAGATGTGAAACAGCAACACTGGAAAACCTGAGTGGCATTAATCACTCTCCCTCAGAGCCTGTGATTTTTAGGGGTTTCTGAGAAAGTGCCTGCATCAAGCATTTCCCTGCTATGAAGGTAGCAGACTACTTGTTCCTGAAAGGAAGCATTTACCCATGCTCTAGGAACATGCTGCCTGTTAAGGGAAGTCTGTTTATACCCCTAATTACAATCGACTATTTATCAAGGGCTTTGGATACCACCCTCAGCACAGCCACATCCAAACACCTCACAAAAAGGTGCCTATTTTAATTCACACGTGTTAGATACCTGCAAGCAACAGTCCAAAGCCAGAGAGCAACAAACAAGCAGCTACGCCCTTACAGTTCATGGAAGTTTGTTGGCTGAGTGATGGAAACGGCAGAAAGCAAAGCTTCCCATCATCTTGACACCTCTCCCAACCACTCACTGTCCCAAAGTTTAATTACCAGAACAGGGGGTGCAGCCCTGCACTGAACTCAACACTCTGGGTAAAGATAACTTGCAGCAAGGGCTTTTAAAAAGAAAGCCAACCATACCATCCTACCTTCTCTCCCATGATCCCCGAGCGCACTCGCCGGAGTTCCTGCATCTGGCCTCCAACCCCTAGCAGCAGGCCCAGGTGGACACACAGCGTCCGGATGTAGGTGCCAGCTTCACAGCTCACCCAGAAGATACCTGGAATGCAAGATTAGGAAGGGAAGGTAGAGGTTTGAGCTATCCAGAAGTTCCATAATTTAACATGCTTGCTCACAGGAATTAAAGCAAGTCCTGGGATTGGGATACAGAGATGATCCATGTTTGGCACCGCCAATGAGCCATCAGTACTGGGTGATAGATGTAAGTCATCTTTGCACAGAGTGCTAATGTAATCAACTTTACATCATTTGGCTCATCATGGAACAAGAACTCGGCAACTTTTATCATAGGGGGAAAAAAATGCAACTATTTTAGTCCATGCTGAGGGAAGAGACAGGGAGTCTCAGGGCCCTCCTGGACAGGGAAGAAGCTTGTCTGATGGGAAGCTGGTGTATTGGCGATTGTCTGTCACCAGCAGAAGGCACCACCAGGCACCAGTCACATCTGCAAGATCAGCAAGGAGCACTTTTCCTTCCCTCAGGTGGCTGTAGTGTCATGCATCCCATTTGGAGTTCGGTCTGAAACATGCATCTCCCTTTTAAATCAGTTTCAATTAAAAAGGAAAAGCCTGGATTTTATAATGAGACCATCAAGTGTCTGCACATCACTCTGCCTGACAGGGGACCAACAAATCTCCTCTGTCCACAGAAGCCCAAAACAGATTGTACACAAAATCACTTTCACACTTTGAAGAGCTACCAGAGAACTGGTGAGGTGTTTTACCTAATCTCCTTTCAGGGTCGTATTCTACCAATTTGCTCTCGTAGATGGTTCGAACTCTCAACTGCCTCTTGACAGCTGCAATGAGGGGAGGTCGCTGAAACAGGGCACCGGTCAGGGTTTCTATTGCCTAGGGGGAGAAGCAAAACTGATGCCCTTCATTTTTATACAGCCCACATCACCCATTCAGCACATCTAACAAGACCCTGCTGCTATTTTGGCAATAAAATCACTTCCATACTCTATGTCCCGTGTTGTCATCAGATCATACATCATTAAAGCAGGCACATGAGAGTCACTTACACACCCTACAGATAGGGATTAGTACCCCAGATACCAGTTGCAGCAGCATGTTATCAGACATCACCACTTTTTGGCTAAGGAGATGGGCTCCAGCCCTGCTGGCTCTGCCATGCTCCTGTACATGGCTGGCCAGAGACAGCAGTAAGTTAGTAGAACACTGAAAGGCCAGATAACACCTGGGGGCTACACAGCATGGAAACCAAACCACAGGACTCTGCATGCAGGAGCACTCGGAGAATGGATTCATCATCACATCATGTACAGAGCATGTCTGCTATAGAACATGGTGGTGGTGGGGGGGTGTTAAATGCATGATCACAGCCCATGTGAAACAGCAGGGCTGTTTCCATGCAAGTCTGCATTTTCTAGGGAGAAGTGCAATTGCTATGGACAGTCATACTGAACATTGACAGCAAGTATACAGAGAATCACTGCTAATTAAGCACCTGATTAAGTAACCAAGTCATGGAGCACAATTGTGATTTTATATGGGGTTCTTTGCTCTATCCCTCTACTGTAACAAAAAGCTTCAAGTGGCCCTTAAAGGAATGCCCTCTAGCGCTCCTCCTCACAACTCCAACATAAACACTCTGCACCTGTGCAGCCCAAGAAAGCTTATGCCCAAAGAAATTTGTCTGTCTTTAAGGTGCCACAGAACTTTTGCTGTTTTTACAACACACACACACTGATGAGATAACACAGCAAGAACCTAATGTGGGCTCAGGCATGCATGGACTTACCCTGGAAAGCTGAATCTCACTTTCTATAGCATTGTGCAGCCGAACGATTCCCACATACTCTTTGCCTGAAAGAACGACAGAAGAGTAGTCAGGAGTGGCCGCTTATATTTTACTGTTCACCACCACGTAGGTGTTGTTGAAATTCAAACACTTATAGTCTACTTAACCACCTTTTCTAAAAGGCTCAAATACAAACAGTCCTAACCCCATCAACCTATCAACAAAAGAAATCCAAGCTACAGATTTATTTATGGAGAAAAAATTTATTTTGTAGGGCAGCGCAGCACAACTCTGAATAAAAGCAAAGGTTATTTAAAATGTGCTGTTCTAAGACATGATCAGCTGAAAATGGTGACAATACAAAGCTCAGGAAAAACAGTCACTTGTTTACAGGGACTAGTCCAAGCCAGGATCTCAGGACCTCCAATCCATCCCAACTCTGTAGTATGCCACAACAGAAAGCAACATTAATTAGACCTATTGGTATGCTTTAGAGGCCTGGAACTTGAATCCTCTGCTCATCATTAAAATGCAGTTAGTCTTTCCCCTGACTACTTTGAAAAAAGAGAGAGCAAATTTCCCCAATGCAGTAAATAACCTGCCTGCACTCTGCTGAGACTTGACCAGCCGGGTTGCTCGTTCGACGCACACAATCAGACACCCTGTCACCTTGGGATCGAGCGTCCCGCTGTGCCCCGTCTTCTCAACCCGGAGGATGCGCCGGATCCACGCAACCACCTCATGCGAAGAAGGGTTGGACGGCTTGTCGAGGTTAATGAAGCCTGTTCTACAGTTGAACATAGCACACATGGTTAGGCCTTTCAACACCATTTGATATTCTGGATGTATTAGTTCATCAAGGACATATGAGTTCTGAAGAGATGCTTTGCAGCCCACAAAAAATACTTTGAAGAACAGGCACTTCTACTTGCTTGGAGAATTCTCAAGTGTCAATCAACCAAGAGTTCTCACTGAGGTGAAGAGGAACTGCCAGATGCTCAGCACTTTTGGAAGTTAGGACTTTTATGCAGCAGTACTACCTTTCAACTCCTATTTTTGAAAATCTTGGGCCTACTGACAAACCGTTCATCAACAGCCATTACTGACTGCATTAAATACTACAAGAGACAACTCAAAAGATCTAGCAAAACATTTCCACTAAAGATGTACATTTATTTTTTGTGTTGTTAGCAAAATCCACTGTACAAAGACAAGACGTGAACCACATTAGCAAGGGCAAGTTGTATAGCTTTCAGACACCACAAAATTACTCTATTTTTCATTTCTAAATCTACTCCTCCTCCCAAAGAATCTGTAACTAAAACAAACTGAAATGAGTCCACTAAACAAATTCAAAAAGGAATTTCAAATACCTAACAACATTAGAGGAAAAGTAACTGTGTCCAGACTCAGCTGTGACAGTCACCAAACCCTTTGAAGCAGGGATCTCAAACTCAAACCACCACAAAGGCTGCACGAGGACTAGTATGTTAGCCTGAGGGCTGCACCACTGAAACCTTTTCATACAACGATATTGCAAATATCAGTAACGATAGCATCGTTGCAGGTCACAGGAAACAGCTTTAGTGGGCTGTGGGCCACATGCAGCCACATGTTTGAGACCCCTGGTTTGAGGGGACAAACTGTGAAAGAAGTTACATTTGTTCCCAACAAACGCACCTAACATACTCAGCGATGTCTCTCTTCAGGGGATTGCAGCCAGAGGGAAGAGGTGTGTAGTGCGCTGTCCTCACATTTAGCTTGTCAAAGTTCTACAAAATCCAAACAAAACATACAGTAAACAAAAATACTCTAAGACTTTAGAAACAAATCCCATTTTACCTGGAATTTTTGATACTCACTGAGACTTTACCACAATCATATAATCTGACCTAAATTACAATTAACTGAAAATGCCACTCTCAAACTGGCAGAGATCTAGAAACTGAGAATTTTTAATAGCCACAAGAACACTTTCCAGAGCAAGAAAACACAAACCCTTTGTAAAGAAGGCAGAAACCTCTGCAGAACAAGAGCTTTACAAAGCAGAACAAATTCAGTGCGTTCTTGTACCAAACAAGGGACTCTGTGGAGACTTATGCAAACATCATCCCAGAGCAGAAAGAAAGGATGGTAGAAATTCTGTGGGGATGTTTATAAGGCAGTGAAATTCACAAACAGTTTGATCAATCAGTCATACAATGAATTAAAACACTTTTCAACATCTGGGTCATGGAGCTTGGTGTAAGACCTGTCGCCCTTTGGTTCCCACATTCATTACTTTTTTTTTTTTTTTTGGACAGCAAGCTAAGGAACACGTGTGAAAAAGAGAGTAGTATTTTTTTATATTTATACACACAGACAGAAAAAAGTGCAAGATTGTTGAAACCCTATTAAACCATTCTATATTCTTCTTTACCTTCAGAAGTAAGGGCCACTGAGATGTGTCCAGCTGAGCCACTCGGGATTCAGGCTTGATAAAAAATTCTTCTGTGTGCTGTATATCCTGGGGAAAGAAATCACAGGTCAGGAAAGTAGAGCTGACATCCAAAGTGTCTTTCACCTCTTTCCTACAGCAAAAAGGCTTTCCGATTCTGTTGCCAACTTTCACAAGTTACTGCTAAAACAACTTACAAATCTCTTCAGTGACAGCTACACAAAAGCAATACATCAGCAACGCCACAAACTGGCTGCAAAATGATCATCATCCAGAGAAATAATGGCAGGACCCAAGAAAAATTTAAGAGTGGTGCAACTGAAGTAAAACCTGGAGTGAAGCAGCTCCTCAGAGTTCCATGGCAAGACAAAGTACCAAGGACAAGCTACATGTTTGAATGCGAAATGACAATCCCAGTTTGCTCCTTTCACTCAAACAGTGGTTCCCAACCTTTTCTCTGCCATGGCACACCTTTACCTTTAATTAATTTGAGGCACACCAACATATAATTTTCAAATGAACTCATGGATATTCATAAGCCAATCCAGAACTCTTCAAGCAGTTTTTTAAAAAATATTCTGTGGCCTACCTGTTCAAGCCTGACGGCACGCACAGTTTGGGTAATGCTGCAGTAAGATACTAGAGAAGTTTCAGTTCCATACTTGCACCTTTGTGGGATCATCATAGACCAAGGGGTCTGCAACCTGTGGCTCCAGACCTACATGCAGCTTTTTGGCTGCCCCCTTTTGGCTCCAGGCTCCCCTCTGCCATTGGGGGACCCTGTGAGTGACCTGCACCTGGCTCCAGACCACCCTCTGCCACAGGGGGAACCTATGGATGGCTTCTTCCTAGCTCCAGGGCTCCCTCTCAACACCAGCTGACCCCCTCCTGTTTCGAGGTTCTTCTTTCTCTCCTCCCCTTCCCCCCAAGGATCCTGCAGCAGTCACCTTGACTCACTTCTCCCCAGCAGGAGGCTACACCCATTGTGGCTCTCGAAACACTTGGTTATTGAAGGATTTTTTTAAAATGGCTCTTTTAATCTTTCAGGATGCTGACCCGTTATAGATCTGAAAGAAAGCTATTCTCCAAAAGACCATATAGGGCAGAATCTCTCTTCAAAGCATTATGAAAGATAAAAAGCTAGACTTGCTTAAGCAATTCCTCCAGTAAAGAGACACTGGGTAATCATATTTGTCTTAATGCACATGGCACAATTTGACAGGAAAAACACTGTTTTGTTTCTATTTAAAAATAAGGCCTATTTAGGACAGCTTTTCTTTTAAACAGCATAAGCATCTCCTCACCCTTACTTATCAGACTTTAATAAACCTGGAGTCAATTGTCCAAATACATCACTACACTGGATTGTAAACAGCCATTTTAGTCTCAAGAGATTAATTTTTATTAGAAAAAAGAAGCTGTACTCCAAGAGACACCAAGGCTTTAAATCCTGGTGGATCAAAGCTGATACATATAATTCACAAGCCTGCAAAAATTTGTTTATTGTGACATGATTTTACCAAGTTCCTTTGCCCCAGTCAAATAGAACTGCCCTATGTCCTTATCCGATTAAAGAGAAAGACTTCATCCATCTTTCATTCTAAGCTGTAACACTGTGCCACCTCAACTTCTTTAACTACCATAGCCAACATTCTCAAAAACTAGGACAAGAAAGTTATGACCTTTTTCCAGAGAGCCATATTAGTCTATTTCAGCAAAATAAACAATGAGCGCTGTAGCACTTTTAAAGACGAAAAAATGTATTTATCACATAAGCTTTTGTGGGCACAATCCCACTTCATCAGATGCATGAAATGAAAACCGTAGTATACAATAAATATAGTCAGTCATGAAAGCTTATGCAATAAGTTAATGTGCTAGTCTTTAACAATGCCAAAGAACTCATTTGTTTTGCCAAACTATCACGCTTGCCTTTTGCCCTGCCATTAGAGCCCTGCAAATCTGCAGATATCTGCATTATATCCACGTCCATGGATATAACACGGATATCTGCAGACCATTTCTTGCTGATGCAGATTGGATATGGATCCACATATTTTTATCTGCATAGAGCTAGAGCCCTGCAAATATGCAGATATCCGCATTATATCTGCATCTGAGGATACAACATGGATATCCATGGGCCATTTTTTGCAGATGCAGGTCGGATATTGATCCATGTATTTGTATCCATGCAGGGCTCTACCTGCCATGTCCCTCCATGCTACCCTGAAACTAAAGGCCTAGAGCTGCAAGTTTAAATCTGTACCTTTGTTAATCCATTACTCGCACAGTAAGAGATTCCTGAAACTGGGATCCCTGCCTTTTTGGCTAGATGCCTAAAGCAGGTAATGATGAAAGAGGTGCCAAGACTTTGCCCAAACAAGAGTTTTGCTTAACTTGAAATCAAACCAAGGTATGATGCTAGCTAGCCTGGAGGCAAACTCAAGTCACACAGAAAATAAAAAAAAATCCTTCCGCTCACCGCAACATCTTCATCTGGCAGGGTTTTCTTATCCTTTTTCTTCTTGTGCTTCTTAGATACAGACCCTACATGTGAAGCAAAGAGGCAGTTAAATATTTTTCACACCAGCACTTGCCTAAAGCCCAATGAGCAACTCTGATTAACTTTATACCTCAACTGCCACCTCCTGAGAGAGAATATATAAAATTAACAGCAAAAGTGACCTACATGCTCTGTTCTCTCTGAGCTGTGCACACGCACACGGGTTGCAAATCCCACGCAACAAACAAAACATGCACAAAAAAAATTCAAGAGTGTGAATATTTTATGCTACTTTAAGCTGTCTCAAGTAGCATGTGTCAAAGCAGCTTTTGTAATTTATACTATTATTTCTATCATCATATCAAAATAAAGTTCATCTATTAGTTGCATCATACACTTGCTTTGTTGCACTGGCCAATTCTGCCCACAATTGCTGGAATGCGCACGAATTTGCACACCAGTTCCGAAAATTTGCACAAGAGATTTTTTGCACACACAGCCTACAAAGAATTGGAGGGAACCTCGCCTACATGCCACGTTTGTCTCCTAAAAATGAGCTCAGCACCCAGGTCCAAGGCCATCTCATGATCTGTGGAGCCCGTTCCCGCCTTTAGCAGGGACCAGCGCCCGCAGGGGAGACTGGGGAGCAGCTGTGGCCACGCCGACCTGCTACAGGGAGCTTTCTCTTCACTTTTTACCACCCCCCCCCCCCGGTGCACCCGGCTCCCAAGGGGCCCCCCCCCCCCCCCCCCCGGGCACAGGCCGGGCGGAGCGGGGGAGGGGACGGCGGGGCGCGGGCAGGCACGGGGGCAGCTCGGCCACGCGCCACTCCAGGCCCCCGGGGGGGAGGGGCGGCAGCTGGAGCCGCGCGCGCCAAACGGCCCGAGCCGGGCAAGGCCCGTCCGCGAGCCCCCGCGTGGCAGAGCCGCGCCTCATGCGTGCGGGGCAACCGCTCCCCACCTTCCCCCTCCGCCATCTTCCCGCCGCGCGGGGACAC
Organism: Podocnemis expansa; assembly: GCA_007922195.1. Lineage (NCBI taxonomy): Eukaryota > Metazoa > Chordata > Testudines > Podocnemididae > Podocnemis > Podocnemis expansa. The sequence continues at coordinate 44,364,751 of ML681991.1, forward strand.
GGCCCCTCGTGCCACCACGCGCCGCCGCGCAGAGAGAAAGACAGAAGGGCCGCCCCCGCCCCGAGATGCACCGCGCGCGAGGCCGCGTCCCTGTCACGTGCAGCGGACGCCGAGGGGAGGGGGGGCGCGGCTTCCCCGTCACGTGACACGCAGCGCCGCCCGGCGTCGGCAGGGGGCGGTGTAGGGCCGCCAGCTGGCGGCTTGTCGGACGTTGCGACTGAGCATGCTCAGTACAACCTGGCCTGAAATGCGTGTGGTTCGTGCTGCGGCACCGGCACGCGCTGGCGGGTGGCCGCGCTGCCTTGCACCGGGCGGGCTGCAGCGGCTGCTCAGTCCTCAGGCGGGGAGGGGAACCGGTTCACTCCATAGATGCGGGAGGAGGAGGAGGAGGATAAAAAGCATGCAGATGGCAATGTTCCCCCTAATTTTTCATAGTCCGTGTGCGCAAAAAATTTCTTCTGTGCAAATTTTCAGATCCAGTAGCCAAATTTGCATGCACTCCAGTGAGTGTGTTGAAACTTGTGAGAGCAACGAAGCATATGATGCAAATCCTATCTAAATTTTATTTTGATATGGTGATGGAAATGATTTTATAAATTACAAAACTTTATTTGAAGCATGCTATTTGAAACGGCCTTCTTAAAGTGGCACAAAAATATTAGCACTGTTGGATTTTTTTGTGCGTGCTTTATTTTGTTGTGTGCATGGGCTTCACAACCTGTGTGCGGGCGCACATGCGCACAGCTTAGAGGGAACATAGATGTGGAGTAGGAAGGAAAGTTCGTGGGTATGTTAGAGACTCAAGAGCAACACGAGGGAGTGTCACAGGAGTAAGCTCTGTTCTCGACTTGCCCATCACCTTGGGGTATGCTCATTTATTAAGTGCCAAAGCGGCAGCCATGTTAGTCTAGTTTAGCAAAAGAAGCAAGGAGTCCTGTGGCCAGGGGTGTTGCTGGCGCCGGCCACATGGGGCACGTGCCCTGAATCCCAGTGCCAGTACCCTTGCTCTGGCCCAATCAGGCCAGAGATCCAGGGCCCAGCCACCTACGGCTGCAGCAGCCCCATCCCTAGCAGGGGATCCGGGGCTCAGCTGCCCGCACCGTGGAGACCGCTCCTGGCCCCGTCCCCCGCAGGGGATCTGGGGCCCAGCTGCCCAAAGCCACGGCAGCCCTGTCCCCAGTGGGGGATCCAGGGCCCAGCCACCCGTAGCCACGGAGGCCGCTCCTGGCCCCATCCCCAGACAGGGATCCGGGACCCAGCTGCCCGCAGCAGCGGTAGCCCAGTCCCCAGCTGGCGAGCCAGGCCTCAGCCCCTCTTAGCCACTCCTGGCCCTATCCCTGGCCAGGAGCATGGCCTCCTGACCGGTGGCCATGGACTGGGCCAGTGCCCCGGGTCTTTCCCCAGAGCAGCTATACCCATGCCTGTGGCACTTAAAAGACTAACAGATTTATTTTTCACATTAGAAAATCCCACTTCACTCTTTTTGAAAATGGGGGACCTTACAGAATAGGAGGCAAATAAGTGCAAGGGAGTGTAAGACATGGGGTCACAACATACAGTAACAGCAAATCGGAGCAGTTGTTGAGATTCAAACAGTGGGAAACAGCCATAGAGGAGGGTGAAGTCAAATCACCTGTTGTAATGGACAAAGAAGCCCTACTCATAAATTAATCCTGCTTGCCATGCAATCTAATGTGCATATCAATTCTAATTCAGCTGTTTCTCTTTGAAGTCTTGGTGTCCCGTTGAATTTCTTGAGCCCAGCTGTTAACAGAGCATCCACAAAGCAATTAGAAAGATGGGAGTGCTCAGCAAGTGGTTTTTGAGTGTTGCGATTTCTGATGTCGGTTTTGTGCCCATTTATTCTTTTGTGCAGAGATCGTCCTGTTTGTCCAACGTGTGAGGTGTGGGGACATTTCTGGCACATGCTGGTATAAATCACATTAGTGGATGAGCAGCTTGCTTCTTTTACTCATTAATAGCTTGCAAATGGGTAGCCATGTTAGTCTAGTTCAGCAACACACACAAGGAGTCTTGTGGCACGTAAAAACCAACAAACTGATTTATCACATGAGGTTTCAGGGGAGAAAATACGACTTTTGTCAGACACTTTGAGGATGGAGCATTGATGATTTGTTAATAGCTGCGCTCAAATGGATGAATTGAAACTGCAAAGAGAAACTGAAGAACTGAAATTCATGTGCAAATCTGACACCATTGCCACAGAGCTAAATAAGGACTAAGGATTTTTTTCTCACTACAGCAGGTGGTTGGACCTCCCCTTCCTCTATATGCTGTTTCCCAGTGTTTGAATCTTAACAACTGCTTGGAGGTGCTGTATCAGTGTGACCTGACCCCACAAAACAAATAAGGAGTCCTGTGGCACTTTTAAAGACTAATAAATTTATTCTATGCACAAGCTGTTTTGGTAAATAAATTTGTTAGTCTTTAAAAGTGCCAAAGGACTTCCTGTTTGTCTTACTGAACTGATTGTATGACTTATGCTTTTCTGCATTTGTATTTCCTTCTGTTATGTAAGTTCCTCATCTTCAAAGTCGAATTTTCGCCCTAGAAAGCTCATGCAATAAATATATTTGTTAGTCTTTAAAAGTGCCACAGAACTTCTTGTTCATTTATTTGGGTTACTTGGCTGGGGGGGGAGCTTGTAATTCTGTTGGGGTACCCTTGTGTTTTTATACGGTGTTTTACTTTTCCCTTCTGCAAATCCTCTCTCAATGGAGCTACCCTGCAGGGCATAAGTTTCCCAAGGCTGGGTTCCCCCAGTGCAAGGCTCAAACACACACATTCACAGAGTAAAAGAGTGCATCTGAGCAGGCTGGGTCAAAACATCACTTTTGAACTGCCACCCTTATACATCCCCAGACTCCACACTCTGGACAAAGCAGTATGTCTCAGCTGCCATCCTTGTATGCCACTGGTACCACATAGGAGTAGAGCACATGTCTGAGCAGGTTGGACCCAAACAGCACTTTCTAGTGGTCATCCTAATGTGGGCCTGGACTCAAATGGCTGGGTCAGAACAGAATTTTTAAGATGGCACCTTTATATGCCCCTAGACACCAAAGGCTGGGGTGGATGTAATGCTGTTGCAGTTGCACCCATGCACAGGGGGGCTGTGACAGCTTCTCAGTCCCCAGGTGGCAAGGCAAACCTATTCACCCCATAGATGTGGGAGTGGGGTGAAGGAGGGGTGTAAAAAGAATACAGATTTGGCAGCATAGAGCACTGCCAAGCTGTGGTCAAGATTTAGCAGGTTGCCACCTCCATTCTCACTCTATGACTGTCCTGGTATTAAGTAGCAACCCCCTTAATGAGCAAATCCCACAGGATTTTTGGACATTGCATGGGTCTTTGGCTTAGATAAAAGAAGCATTACTGCAAAGCAAGATAGGGAAGCAGAGAACACAAAGGAGTAAATGAAATTTGGACAGAGTCTGGCAACCAGCTAGATTATATGTTACTTTGTAGCCAGATATATAGAGTAATAGTCATACAAGAAAAGACCAATAAACAAAGTAGTTGCACTATTGCAGTTTCAGATGGGATACTGAGAAAATCTAGACCAAGTCTGACTACAAGTCAAGTTTAGAAAGTTATTCCTTGATTGAGAGAAAGATCAAATTAGATTGGGGGGGGGGGTGGAGGGGAAAGTTGGCTTAGACAGAGTTGAGGTCTCACCACGCAACACAGCTTGAACCAGTTGAAGATTCCCAGTAAGCAGCTGTTCAGCAGAGTACTTGAAGTAGGCAGAGCCAGGAGAGTTGCAGCCCTAAACAGGTCCTGATCCGACTCCAGCTGCTGCCAAGCAGCGGAAGGCAGCCCGGGCAGGCCCAATCTGGCCCCAGCTGCTGCCAGCCAGAGGCAGATGGCCCCAGCCCGGATCCGGCTTCTGCTGCTGCCAACTGCTGCGCCACCCCCACCCGCCAACTGACTCTCAGGAGTAGGTCAGAGACCAGTCCAGGGAGATGGATGGCACAACCCCTGTAGGCCCAGCTGCACCAACACCTCCCTGGGTAGAGCCCCCAACACAAACAGTCAGGAAAAGGTGACATCCCAGCGGAACTAGTGCAGCTTTTGGATCCAGGCATCAGAACAGCTTTGAACTTGGGTAGGATTTTTGTAGGAAAGAAACAGTGACAAGAAAGAATGCTGGATTTGTTATGGGTAAATGATGACTCTAGGGTGTATACCAGGGTTGTTTGATTTAGGCTAGCAATAGGAACTGATCATTCATTCCTGGCTCTGGGTCGTGTTACTTCAAGGCAGCTCACAATGACAGGCCAATTCAGTATTTTGGATTCCAGTAAAAGATATATGACTAAAATTGGTCTGATAACAGCTGAGCTGGATGTGTGCAGGTATGGGTTCATTACATCTAAGGCCAAGCTGCCCCATCGTGCAGTGCTTTTCCGCTGCCAGAATTCAATGTGGTTCCTGTCTTGGAGCTTGGTCCACCACAGGGCACACTAATGGAAATGCTTTCTTGTTCCATCCTTGATGCAAATATCGTTCTCTATTTTCTGTTCAGTATACTAATGGAGCTGCCTCTCTCCCCTCTTTGATGTAGTTAAGGCAGGGGTCTGCAACCTGCAGTTCCAAAGCAACATGCGGCTCCTTGGCTGCCCCCTGGCAGCTTTGGGCTCTGCTCCCCTGCCAGGAGGGGAAACTGTTCCTCTCTCCAGCCCCCCTGCTGCCAGGGGACCATGCAGGGGCTAGCTCTGGCTCCTAGTTCCCCTGCCACAGGACACTGACCACATCCAGCTCCCTCCACCCACTTACCCTCCACCAGGAGGCTACAGCTATTGCAGATCTCACAGCACTTGGTTACTGACAGAATTTTTAAAAATAGCCCTTAGCTTTTGTGTTGCCAACCCCTGAGTTAAGACATGGGAAGTTGTTTTAATCCTGTCACCCTTTGCTGGAGGGGTTTAAATGCATCTCCCAGTGCCTTTGGGGAGGGGAGATGGTTTCTAGCTGAGTCAGAGTAGGAATTTTGCACCCTTGTGCCCCAGGAACAGAGTTGACAGGTAACAGCTCTACCCAGAAAAGGCTGCTGTGCTTAGAATAGCGCTTTCCATACATTTTCAGCTGCAGTAAGACAGTCATTAGAGTTAATCTTGCTTTGAAGCACTCTATTCCCAGTCCCAGACCCTGTTCTGTGTGTAGTTTTGAGTTTCCCCAAAGGAGGACACACACAGCTTTGTTATTGTAGAAGAGTGCATTAAAGATGTGAACTCATGCTCCACTAACATTTTTTCCCCTACATCCTGCTCTCAGGCCCTGCACCTGGGCTCAAGTATTGCAGCATATAGAGGCTGAGAGCACTCCAGCCTAGCCAGTGTTCCCTCTAAGTCAATGATGCAGCTGAGCAAGTTCCCTACCAGTTCCCCAATGCATACCAAGCTCCCTTCCTGCTGCCCACCAGCTTCCCAAGTGCATCCATAACTTGCTCAGCTGCATCATCAGCTTAGCAGGAACACGACCTGATCCTATGACTTATACTTCCCTGCATTTATTTTTCCTCCCATCCTGTAGGTTCCATCTTCAAAACATCTGACAAAGTTGGATTTGCTCCCACAAAAACCTCATGCAATAAATACATTTGTTATTCTTTAAAAGTGCCACAGGACTCCTTGTTTGTTTTGCTGATCTTGACTAACACAGCCACCCCTTTGGAACTTCACAATATTCCATGTACTCATGATCCATCACCACCACCCAGGGGAAATCATCATCCAGGGAAAAATCACAGGATTTGAACTTGTACCAAAAAATACATTTCATGACAAGCCAAAGAAACAATTCTAATACCTTTCCAAGCAAACAACAGTTTTATAGATGCAGCTCTACCATCTTTCAAAGTAACTAGTGCCACATATATACATAAGACAGTTTACTGTATAATCTCTCTTACTGAACCAGGCCTTATCTGAAAGGAGACTCTTTGAGCTTGAGTGTTTCAGGATCATACCAGAATCTGGGTCCAATGGCCTTAAAAATATGTAGACAAAGAAAAAAAAAAGATGTGGTCTGTTATTCATAGCTCTTGTTAAATAGATCTGTTCAACTCTTCAGCTGTACACACTATTCTGCCAAGATCAGGCTTAGGTGATTCATCTTTTAATGAGGAAAGACTGACATATGCTAAGCACATTGCCCCCATCTCTAATGAAATGATAAAGCTGGTTCTGCAGAGAAGGATCACAAAAAAGAAAATTCTTTCCTACCTTGAGCCCCAAAATAGAAATGAACTGATCCTTCTCTATATTGTAAATAAAGCAGCCTGTTGTGCAGTTTAGAAGACCTCTTTAGAGACATGCAATGTACAGCTTAAGTAAACCACAGAATGGCTGAGGCTTAACTAAATTTAAGTATTTCCTTTACTAATGTGGAAACCCAAACCTGTAAACATACCACAAATTTTATTTTTGCCTCTGATTTTAGTTTCTTTCTTTTTAATGAAAAGAAAAATGTTGCTTTTTTTTTTTAAGTTGGTTGGTAGAGTTGCATCTATAAAACTGTTGTTTGCTTAGAAGTTATTAGAGTCATTTCTTTGTCTTATCATGAAATGGATATTTTTTTTGTTTTAAGTTCAAATCCTGTGATTTTCCCTGGATGATTTCCCCTAGGTGATGACAACAGATCATGAGTACCTGGAATATTGTGAAATTCCAAAGGGGTAGCCTTGTTAGTCTAGTTCCAAAAAACAAACAAGGAGTCCTGAGGCACTTGTAGTTTTTTATTTCATTTCTCAGTCCCTAATTGAAGCCACACTCAGCTTGGGAGCTACCAAACAATGTCAAGCACATCCTTGCAATGACTGTATTTGAAGGTCCAAGAACCATACAGAACACAATGCTGATGACAGAGGGACTGTTTCTCTAGATGGGGGAGGATGCTCCTTCTTCTAACAATTCACACTCTCGTAGCACCTGAGCACTTTATTCAAGGTTCTGGAAGTATTCTACAAATGGGAACACCCAGGGCCCAATCCCATCTCTCTGCCCCCTGCTGCAATGGGAGCTAGAGCAGCCCAAGGCCACGAGAGAGGTGAAGTGTTGCCAGAGGTCACCCAGCAAGGCAGTGTCAAAAAAAGTCTCATCGATTGCAGTCCACTCAGGGATTTCCCTAACACCCTGCCCTGAATTTCCTGCCTCCCCCTTGTCAGCTAATAAGTGTTATACCAATTTAGTGAACACCCCAACACCTCCCCCCAGTTTCAAGTCCTAGGGAAACTGCTGATCCTTGTTTCCCTAAGCACCTCCCTCTTGGCCAGGCAGCTTCCCCAAGTCCCCTAGTCATGGGCGTTCCCTGCATGCCCACTGGTAGGCTTCCCTGAATCCCCCAGGCACCCTTTTCCCTGGCTCCCCATCCCCAACTTCCTCAGGGCCACTTACCTAGCTGCTGAAGCTGCTCCCACCCTGAGCACACTCATCATTCCCAGTATTCTTCTGGCCAGCAGGAAGCTGTGCTGGGAAGTTTAAAATCTCCCACCCTGAGCATACTCAGGGCAAGTGATTTTAAACTCCCTGGAACAGCTCCCTGCTGGCCAAAGAATGTGTGTTCTGGGCCAGCTAGGAGCTGCGGCTGCTGGTGGTGTGTAGCTGCCAGTAAGGCATGCACCGGTGAATGAAGGCTGCTGTGTGTGCGCGTGCGTGTGAGGCTTACAGGGAACATTGCTGACACTAGACACAGGAAGCTCCATGCTGAGTTTCACTACACAAGCAGTTCTCTACCATTGTGACAGGACACATTACTGTGTCACCAAACAGCTGTAACTGTGTCACAGCAAGTCAGGGAGATGGCTGGATTCAGCCTGGTGGGAGTAGACTGCTGGGTCCTGTAGGGCTGCAATATGCCATCAAGCGTGTCATGACTAGGGTTACCAGATACCAAAGCATGAAAAGGAGGATAGGGAAGTACGGAAAGCAAGACACGTGGAGAAAATGTAGTATTAAATGTAACATTCTTCTGTTTTTAGGGGGCCCTGGAACAATTCCCTCTAAAAACAGGGTGTTCCAGGGCATTGCAGCATACTTCAACCTCTTTAAGTAAAAAGCCAGACAAAATAAACATTTTTAAAATGCGTGCTGCAGAGGACATGAAGGTAAAAAGGAGAACATGTCCTCCTTTTGCCTAACATCTGGTAACCCTAGTCATGACTCACAAAAGGTTGAGAGCCACTGCACTACATGGTTCCGTAGAGTCATGTCAATAGTCTGATGACTTCATAACACGTGTCAGTAAAAATTACATTTCAGAACACTAAAATAATGGAAAGTTCAATTTATAGTCACAAAAGTACTTTGCAGCTGCCCATAAAGCAACAAAGACAAAATACCCATCAGTTTCCAGTACTTTACTGGAATGTTCTGTCTCCACTGAGCAAAGGCTTACAAGTAATTTTTAGTAACTTCCAAACAGCTTCCTCCCCTTTATTCATACAGAAGGCTGTGTTATGAACACTATATACTTATAAGTCCCGAAGATTCCCTTTGTGTAGAAGCTCACAAGAACAAAAAACATTGTTTCTTTAAGATGGATAAATAGAACTGAATACAAGGCTTCAGGATAAACTAGTCTCCAGTGTACTAGTGCCAGCATTATAGTAAAGCGAGAGCCAGGCAGTCTGAAAGTAACATTCTCAGGTAATGAATGCCAACAGTGAAACAGTCTGAAGCAGAAAGGACAGAATACAATCTTAACTTCCCATGTAGTTTTTAAATGAAATGAATTACGAGTGTGGGGTTTTTTGTTTTTGTTTTTAGTTACCACTTCAAACTGAAACTGGTATTTTTAGCAGCTTACATGTGTGAATTACACTGACACGAAGCCAGTCTCAGTTTGAAACAGACATGTAAAAATGCAAGTCATTACATCTACAGATGAGAGAATTTTAAATTAAAAAGACCGAAACCTGGCGTTTGTGGACTGTTTGGAAAACAAGTGTTGCTTGCAGTCTCTTCCTAAGTGATGGCAAGATTCCTGGCTCCCACTGCCTCAGTGTGCAGTAACAGACATGCACGGTTTCTAAGGGATCGGATCATCTCATATCTACTTGTGAATAAGCAGAGAATGGTAAAGAGTCTGTACTGGGGCAGAAAAAAGAAACATCTCTATAACCAGAAGCAGTACACAGAAGCACTGGCATGTCCAAATTCCATGGCTCAAAAGGAAAACAGTCTACAGTGACAGTTCTTCCCAGCACATGGAGAGTAGAGAGATGAACAAAGGCTGGGTAGTAGTGATGGACCAAAATGGAACAATCATCTGTGTTCAAAAGAAATCATAGTGGGTAGGAATTAGGGTTCTGTGAAGGGCAGTGGTGGGGAAAGGACGGTCCCAGGCACACGGGGGCTCATCTTTCCTGTTGATGGTTGGAGTAGGTGTCATAAGTTAGTTTCTCTGGTGGTGCCTGGTGAAGGTTTCAAGCTACATCAGACGGCAGCAGATCAGTGAAGGTGAAGCTAGTCAACATGGAGATGGCAGATGATGCACAGACGCCATGGAGATAGCAGCTAAACGCAGACAAGGCCTATCTCCCTGATGCTCCTGCAGTCCAGAGACTCGGTCCCACTAAGGCAGCACGAGGGATGAGGGGCACCTCCCTTTCTGGTGGGGGGATTCAGCCTCCCCATGGAAATGGCAGCTGGCATGCTAAGCCAGCCTCGCGATGACCAGGCTCAGGCCCCCTGCCCAGAGGGGCTGATCATCTCCTGCAGCACCAAGTGGAGCAGGTGGTTCTGCTCAGGACTGAGCAGCGGCCAGAGCTCGGTCTGTAGCACCTTGAGGGCCTCCAAGTCCTTCTCCTGACACGCCATGACAGCGGACTGCAGCAGGAGGAAGAGGCCGGGCGGCAAGTACCCCGCCTGGGGGAGCTGCCCGGGGCCGGCCCCGCTCTCGAAGGCCTCCCAACAGTACTTCTCCAAGGTCTGGGCGTGCTCGGGCAGCAGCTTGGGCGGCGGTGGCTGGAGCAGCAGCAGCAGCAGCACGCGGGAGACCTCGCAGCGCACCAGCACCTCCAGGAAGGCTCCACTGGGTGGGCTGGGCCCGGCCTGGGCCAGCAGCTGCGCCTGGGTGAGCACGGCCAGCGCCCCGTCGTAGTCGCGACAGAGCAGCAGGCAGGAGGCCAGCTCGCCCAGGCAGCGCAGAGCCTCCAGGGGCAACTGGGCGGCCGCCAACAGCTCGGCGGCCCGCTGGAAGTGGGGGGCGGCCTGGCCGGGCTGCTCCATGTCCCGCAGCGCCGAGCCCAGCTCCTGGCACAGGCCGGCGGCCAGCGCGGGCTGCCCCAGCTCCAGGTGCAGGCGGGCGGCGAAGGCGAAGCAGCTGTGCGCGGCCTGCAGGTGCTCGGCGAAGCCGCCGCTCAGGGCCAGCCGCTGGCGCAGGTCCCGCTCCTGGCGCAGGAAGAGGCGCGCGGCCTCGGTCAGCGCCTGCGCCTCGCCGGGCCCGTGGAAGAGGCTCTGGGCGCAGCGCGCCACGGCCAGCTGGCACCAGGCGGCGTAGGGCAGGCTCTCCTGCGCGCGCAGCTCCCGCGCCAGCGCCCCGAACTGCTCCGCCGCCTCCGCCACGTTCGGCTTGCGGAGGAAGCGCTTCCGCAGCTTGGCCGACACCAGCCGGTACCGCGCCAGGAAGTCGCCGTCCCAGCCGGCGCCGCCCGCCGCCGCCGCCGCCAGCCCGCCCGGGCCCGAGCCGCCCGCCGCCGCCATGGCTGCCCGGAAGTGACGTCGCCGCCCCTCAGCCACTTGACGCCGGAGCCGAACGCTGGTGGAGGCCACCGAGGCTGCGCGCGGGCCTTTAGGCAAGGGGCGGGGCGAGTGAGCATGCGCCAGAAGCCCCGCCCCGAGGGCAGGAGGCGGGGCGACAAAGAGGCTCGGTCTGTGGGGGCGGGGTTAGTGCTCTGCCCCGCCCCCGGAGTGGGCGGAGCTGTCTCGAGCAGGGCTTGGCAGTGCAGGCTCAGGGGGGCGCCTGGGGCTCTCTGGGCATGGAGCCGGCTGTGCTCTGGAGACTCCCGGCTGGTGCAGGCCCCCCACTTCCAGGACGCCAGCGTCGCGCCCACGACAGCCGCAGGAGCCGGAGGCGGCCCAGCGGCTGAGCTGTGGCCCCTGGTGCTGGCGGGGGTGTGTGGGCGGCACATGCTCCCTCTGTCCCTAGCTTCATTGGTGGGGTGGAGCAGCGCTGCCCCACCTATCCCCAGCTGGCCATCCCTCCCAAGAGCAAGTGGCAGAGAGCTGCAGCTTGTGCGGGCAGAGCCCTAGAATGGCCCCTCCATGGAGTTCAGGTTGCTTTGACCCAGCCACCCCAGGGCTGAACAGAGGCCACATCACCCCAGGCCCTGGATCGGACTCTTTGGCTGTGTTCACACAGTCCTCTTATTTCAAAACAACAGAGGTTGTTTAGAAATAAGAAATTCCCTATTCACACGACGCACGGTTGTTTTGAAACAACAGGAACTATTGTTTTGAAACAACAGCGTTGTTTCAAAACAAGTTAAACCCCATGCAGGGACGAAACAACGTTGTTTCGAAACAACTTGTTTCAAAACAACGCTGTGCGAACATGTTGTTTCGAAACAACGGTGACTTGTTTCGAAATAACTTGCCTGAACCTGCTATTTTACTTTGAGCTTTTTTCCTTAATTCGAATTAACAAACTGTTAATTCAAATTAAGTTATTTCGAAATAAGGTGTTATTTCAATACGGTTGTTTCGAAACAACCGTATCGAAATAACCCCCTGTGTGTGAACACAGCCTTCAGGCCCGGGGGAGCTGGGTCAATGCGGCCTGAACTGTGCAGAGGGGCCACTTGAGGGCCGCAGCTCTGCCCTGGCCGCTCTTGGCTGGGGATAGGCTGAGCAGCGCTGCTCCACCCTGCCAGAGGAGGGAGCGACAGGGGGAGCACACAGCACCCACCCACCCCCCACCAGTGGTAGGGGGCTGCAGCGCAGGTGCTAGGCCAGCTCCAGCTCGTGTGGTTGTGGGGCAGGGGGAGAATAGCTCTTCTCCCCTTTTGGGTTGCCAACCCCTGGTCTAGAGAGAGCTTGGTCCCCCTGGGAATGGGTGGAGTTGGGGGCTGTGTGTGGGGATCTGGTCCCCTTGGGAGTGGGTGGAGCTGAAGAGAGGGACAGGGGGGGTAATTCCCTCTGGCAGTGGTGGGTGCTGGGGAGGGTATTGGCCAGCCCCAAAGTTGTGGAGGCTGGTGGGGCAGAGGAGGGGTGTAATGTTCTAGGGAATAGCCCCAGATTCAGCCAGCCAGTTCGCAAGGCTGGAAGTCCTGTCATGGGGCCAAAGTACATCGATATCCCCCCAAGAGACCTCTCCCAAAGCTACGCCTCACCTTCACCCAGTAACAGGCCTGGTCACAGTGCTGAGCAAGCCCCACAAACCAGGGGCAGGCCCTATATGGGATAAGGGCTGGCATCTCAAACCCATCTTTCCATCTGCCAACGTGGTCAGCACATCCATCCTCTCTCCCCTCACCTCACCTCACCTCACCTCAGAGCCTTTGGTAGTGTGTATGGATGCACAGAGTCCAAGCACAGGCTAAGGACTCCCAAGTGTCCAAGATCCTTGCCCCAGAGATCTTACCAGCCAGCTCCCAACACAGCAAAACAAGAGGGTAACACAAAACAGAGTGAAAGGGTTGCAGGCTGGATGGACACAATCGCAAGTCAGCATTAACAAGCGTGTCTTGATGCGCACTTATATACAATAAACATTTCCTAGAACCAGCAACCTTTTCTTTAGCATTTCTGCAGAACTAACACAGGATAAGAAGTATGTGTTATGCTGTAGTGTTGGAAACAAACTGATGTGGAGTGAATTTTCTCTGACAAGTGTTGCCATCTGAACTCTTGGTTTCATGATTCAGCCTTTCTCTGATAAATAACGGTGAGTGTAAAATTCCAGATTGCTGAAGCAACATCACTACCTCCCACCCAAAATAGCAGACCACAAGAAAAAAAGATAAAGCTTAGATCTTGCTGCGGTTTACTGTGCTAGCCAGCAGCATTGCAGCTGCAGAACACCATAAGCTGTGTTACTCACAGTCGTCATATTATAAATTAGAAATTCATTAGTTCCAAAGGAGCAGCTGTGTTAGTCTAGTTCAGCAAAACAAACAAGGAGGCTTGTGGCACTTAATTTATTTATTGCATGAGCTTTCGTGGATGAAAATCCCACTTAATTAGACGTTTTGCCTAGACATTATCCCAGGCAGCCCTGAAACCAAACCTCTTCACCATGGCCAAGCAACAACCATGCAGGACAAGCAAGAATATCATGGACTTAATAGCCTCCTGTGACGTTATCCTCCTGCAGTCTGAACTGGAGTACTACTGTGTCACACCAATTCTCCACTCCAGGGCCCTGGCTTACCCCACCTTGCTGTGTGAACCCCCTCTCCTGAGTGAGCTCAGGCCCAAGATGTGAGTAATCGATCACTCATCCAGAGGAAGAGCACTCTCACTAACTTAATCATGGGATAGGCCCCCAGCAAACACCCCAATCCCAGATGCAACCTTGGGAAATACTGCCTTGCAGGTTTCAGTGCTCTCCACTGCACCCTACGAACTCATTTACACATCTGTTATTTTATCAAAGAAATTGATATGCACCAGCTGTGTCATTTTCAGTCCACGTGCACTACTTAAGATAAAACAAGTTTACTGACTACAGTAAGATTTTAACTGATTATAAGTCAGAAAAATATATCTAAAGAATAACAATAAGTCAAAAAAGTTTATCACAATCAAATAAAAGAAAACTCACATTCTAAACATCCCTATTCCAGTCTGTGTTTCAGCTTGCCACACAGGTTGGCTGTGAGGATTTACAGCAAGACTAACAGAGTCCCTCTGGAACTGAGTATTCCAGTCATTGTTAAATAACATCAATCATTTTGCTAGTACACCAGAGGGATGGCTAAAGAGCAGCTTTTCTCATAATTAGCTAGGCAGCATCAGTTACAAACCTGTAACAATCATAAACCTGTCTTCTCTCATCTCACCGGCTGTTAGCAGAGTCCCAGCAAGCATTCCTAATGGCCATGGACACCTCCCTTCCAACCCTCCATTCCTATTCCTGTTTCAAGGAACATCAGCTGAAGCCATCGCCTTTGCAGTTTGAACAGCAGTAAGGAGGAAAAGAATAATCCCTTTGGGTCAGATTGTCAATCCCCTGTTCACAATGTTGAGTTAATTCCAGTGACATTACTCATATGAGTAACAGTTTGTCCTAGCTCCATTGCTCAGGGCTGTGAAAAGTTTTGCATCCTGTGCAATGTAAAGTCAATCTAACCCCATTGTAGAAGCAGGTAAGTCAATGGAAGAAGTCTTCTGCCTCTTGGAGAGAGGTGGCTTAGCTACATTGATGGAAAAATCTCCTTTTGATAGTGTAGGACATTTAGCTACAGTACCACACACACTACAGCAGCAAAGCTACAATGCTACAGCTGTGCTGCCATAGAGTAGATATGGTCTACGTACCCACCACCTGAGTAGGAAGTCACCCAGTCTCATCCTTCATGTGTATTGTATAGGTCATGCAGCAGTATGTTCTGCACAGAGTCACTAAGGCCTTCACCGTTCTTAGTGACTATTTAAGGTATTATCTAGAAAACATAGGTTAATGTGGGATCAACTTAAAGGGAGGTCTGAAATAGGGGAGTAGACAGCCCTTGTTTTCTGGCCAGGCTCCTGAGTTTGCAGGGTGGGCCTGGCCAAGAGCAATTTCTGGTCATGTTGCCAGAAGCTGGCTGAGATGCTCGCTTGCTATTTAGCAAGTGGCACAGGAGTGCCAGCACTCTGGTTGCACTTGTTACTTAGCAAGCAGAGCTGTGGGAGGAGGCAGGAGGGGGGAGGCAGTGAAATGAGCCAGGCCACCGCAGCATCTAGCAGCAGCGCAAACTTTGCTGTTGTGGCTTTGGGGCCAGCTGCTGAGCAGCCCCACAGCAGTGGCAGTGAAGTTCATACTGCTGCTGGGCACTGTGGTAGGCTGGCCTCATCTCCAAGTGGGTGGGCCCTGGCCCACCTGAGCCTACCCACGGTTACACCCCTGGTCTGAAATGAATGATACCCTTGGTAACAAAGGATAAGTAGGAGAAGTGAAGTTGTCAACACTTAAAGTGGTCTAAAAAGTGGGGAAGGTTTATCAGAATCCCATCCACAATCATTTTTCTTGTACTTTATCCATACAATTTGTGGATCAATTAATTATTTAACAATCAAATTCAAGTTTTAGCTCATGACACTATTTATGCCTATTTCAGTGGTTCCCAACATTTTCTCAATCATGGCACACCTTGCTACCTTTAATTAATTAGAGGCATACCACCATATAGTTTCCAAATGAACTTATAAATATTCATGAGCCAGTGAGCCACTCCAGGGCTCTCTGAGTAGTTTTTCAAAAAATTTTGTGGCACACCTGCTGAGGCCTGACAGCACACCTGTGTGAGGTGGCACACTGGTTGGGAAACACTGGCCTATTTATTGCTAGTGTTTTAAATGAGGAGAGAGTTGTCCACGGAGGCAATAACTCCTTTAGACTTTTAGCACTGTCTTTAGCTTACAGTGGTGATTATCTAACATAGCCTAACAAAGCACCTGCCAAAGTCCTTCACAAAGATAAGACAGGCCTAGATCCTTGAGGGTATTTACGTGTCTAACTCCCATTGATTTCAATGGGAATTAGGTGCCTAAACACTTTTGAGGATTTGGGCCACAGTGCTTAAAGAGCATGCCTCTGTGAGTTAGTTCTGTTTTTTTGTTTTTGTTTTGTTTTGGTCTGTTTGTTCGTTTTTGTTTTTGCTGGGTCCTTTCCAGTTCTTTCAGGTCCCTTCTGCATTAAGCACAGGCTGAATGGAGATTTTGGGAGAATGGAGTCTGCTGTTCTGTGGGCAGCCCTCTGAGCAGTGCGTCTCTGACCGGGCTTGCTGAGGAAGTGCCCAGCTGCAGGCAGTTCCAGGACACTGGGCCAAAAGTCTGAAGTCAGTGGCTGTTTTCTCTGGTAAATTTTGCAGATTAAATGATGGGAGAATTAGACAGGGAGGCTTCCTCAGCCAGTGATTTCTTTTGACGTGACACAGCAGCCTGCAATGGAAACAAAATAGTGTCTTTGGTGACATTTAGCCTGATTGCTGCAAGGACCTCACTATGCTGAATACAGCTTGTGCTGATGCAACCCAAGAGATAGCCCAGAGGTCTTCCCAAATGTTAGAAGTGCTTCTGTGAACAGTGTGGTTTTCATGCTACCATCACACGCACTAACTTGACCTATTTTCAAAGGACTATAAATACAAGCCAATAGACTGTGACAGAGAGAGGTGAGAAGGTGGGGTAGTAGAACATTAAAGATCAAATGTTCAATGCAGCCTCATCCTTGCCTTTATATGTTCATGTCCAAAAGAGTGCACACATTTCAGGGAACTGAAAATTAGGGCTTTGACCACCCAGATAGCTGCCATGGTTGACCTTGCGGGTTCCTGGATTGCTTTATGCACCCAGAGTTCAGAGTTGGTAAATTTAGTTTTAAATAATCCATGTCTGTCACAAGACCCTCCACAGTCAGAGCAGAGATCAGGCTTAACTCAGTGGTTAGATTAGACTAATTCTGAGGTTAATCTGTAAACTTTTTGATTTCTGTGGGATTTTCATTTGATCTGAAGACCAGGAACCAGAACTGATGTTGACCAGATATGATTGGCTTGCAGCTTTCAGAACTAGTGAGGCCAAGAGCCTCGCATCAGAGACAAAAAGGCCATGACAAGATACAACCGTGGGGACTCTATTATAGAAAGAAAGGTGGTGGTGTGTCATGGGCTATGGGGCAATCCTAGCACAGGGAGATAGCTCCAATGAACCCAGGACCGAAGACAGGTCAGCGTGTGACACCAGCACCCTGTAGTACAGTGAGGTGAATCAGGTCTACACCCCAGAAAGAGATAGGGAGGGTGTGGCAATAGGGAGCTCAAACAAGTCCCGTCTGGTGACCAGTGTGTAATTGCCAGGGCCGCGAGCCTCAATACCTCTGGACTTGCCTCTTTGGGTACAGGGCCGGATCAACGCAGGGGCTATAGGAGCTGCAGCTCTGGGCCCTGGCCCAAACGAGGGCCCCAGATGGGAGCCACCTAACACCTCTGCATTGATTAGCCCTGCCAGCACAGGCGTGGCTCTGGGGCCAGCAGCCATGGCAGTCTACAGTGTTCTTGTCGGGTGGGTCAGCATGTGTCCACTGCACTCCAGGAGCAGGAGTGTTGTGGCTAGCTGTGGCCTCTGGTTCCAGGGCCCTGACTCTCCCTGTTCCCAGGCCACTGTGATGGAGGGCTGGGCCCCAGGCAGAGGGCACCCATGGTAGGGGGACCGGGATCCTAGACTGCGGGGAGCCCAACAAGACTGGGCAGCCCAGAGCACCGGGCCCCCTTAATCCGCTTCTGATCAAGTATGAAAGAAAAACAATTGCTTCACCATCATCACCTTTTTCATTGCAAATTAAGTACTGTTTAGCAACACTTGCATCAGTCCTCTTATACCAGCTTTTAGAGCTCTGCTCTCAGTAGCCTCAGGCTCCGGCTTGCATGACCTTTGTTCCCACCAGTGATCTCACAGTAAGGAACAGGCATAAAGCGGCTAAGCGCAGAGGCTGTCTGGCCATTTCAAAGACAGCACAGAGAGCTCCTGTGCTGCTGGGATTTCCTAATTGGGTGCGAACAGGTTAGGGGCTGACTCACTCTTTCAAAGTCAAAATCCCCATGCCCCAGTCTCTGACTTATGCTTCCTGCTCCTCCAAACCTCATGCATGCACACCACAGCATCCGTTCTCTCAAATGTCAGGGATAGACTAGAAAGGGGCCCCACAGCATGCATCAGGTATCGTAGACCAGGCCTGGTGGGAATGTGTGGGGATTCATCCAACTCACACAACAGAGAGAAAGTGTGTCAGCAGAGTGTGAACTTGGATGCCATGTTCAAAGTGCAAGTGACCTAGCATGGAAGTGGGTCAAGTTTACAAACCCTGATGCTGAGTGGGGAGAATGACTAAGACAGTGACAGTGGTAGCCTATCGAGAACCCTAAGCTGGAATATTTTTGGATGCTCTCCCACAACACATACATGCATAGCACCCTTGATATGCTCAGGGTCCCAAGCACTTGCTCACTCTGCCTCACGCTGGCTCTGGGCCCACTAAAGCTTCTCTGGCCTCTGCATTCCCTCTTACTTGTTTTAATTTAACTTGTGGTTACTTTCACGGAATGACCCTCCATGTAGATTATTTCATTTGAAAGCAGGTTGCAGTAGTGGCTAGCACCTCTGCTTAACATGCAGAAGGTCCTGGGTTCAATTCCCAGGGGGTTGGACTCGATGATCTCACAAGGTCCCTTCCAGTCCTATGATTTGATTGATTGAAAACTGCAAATAGAAGCTACAACTGCAGCCTGTGGTTCCTGTCCCCTGGCAGTAAGAGAAATCTCACCCCACTGTATCTGGGTGCTGGCTACCTATATTCTGAAGGCCAGACTTACAGAGAACAGTGGTGCAATAGACAGCTGTCCACCAGTGGTTGAAATAGGGATCTGAGCGGCAAGAAGATGTTGGATTCAATTCTCCATTACCCTATAAGCTCTGAATGGTAGCAATTTTCATGCCCTTTGCATAGGTGTAAGTGACTATAGGAGGTAAAGGAAGGATGGTGGCAAATCAGATCCATATCTTCGATGTGTGGCTCAGCACAGACTTATTTAGTGATTTCCCTGCTCAGTGCCTCAGTTTCCCCATTTTTAAAATAAGGGTGGCAACACCAAGAAAGGCTTGTGTGCTGTTTCATTCCTTGCCATCCTTCCTGTGTTTGAGGCTGCTCAGATGGCAGATGAGAGTGAGAGGTTGTGGAAAGTTTCTTTCTTTTCTCTACCTCCACCTCTGCTTTCACTTCCCTTCCCAGTGCAGCATCAGCAACTGTGTGGGTGAGCACAACCTTCATTCATGAACTAGAATCCAGCAAAGTGGAAACTGTATGAAGGGGAATTTGCATCTATTTTGTGTTGAATTTCCTCTTGGTCTGCAGGCTTCCAGACTGTCATGCAGCCAGCTGGATCCCAGAGCTTCCCCACAGCAGACCCCGCATCAGTAGCAGACCCTGTGCCCGAGCAACTGGGACCCCTTAACTACAAGTACTAAGCCTTGATAGGGAAGAACTGAATTTAGGTGCTTTCTTGAACCCCTCAGTCCTAACTGCCCCCCCAACAAGGGCCCTGCTCCAGCATGCAATGGGTGGAGTATAAAACATGAGCTAGACTCACTGAAGTTGGTTTGTTATTTGGTGGTTCCAGAGCTCTGGAGGCATGAGGAGGGGGTGTGACAGGTTGGGGACTGCAGGCCATGAGCCTGTGTCTGTCCTGCAGCACTGCTCACATTTTGGAGCCTGTATGTTGCCAGCCTTTGAACTACTGATCGCTTACAGACTTACAAGCCAGCTGCCTAAATCAAGGAGGAAAAAATGCTTAGGAAATGCAATTTTGAGGCCGAACACCCCCAGGAGTTATAGGAGAGCCAACAGTTTTAGCCTGAGAAAGAATGATTGTGGCATGGATGAGTTGAAAAACACTGGAAAAGCACTTAGAACACCAGTAAGGGACAGCCAGGAGATGCTGTCAGCTGCTCCATTCCACTCACAGTGGTTGTGTACAAATGGGATATAAAGATAGTGCACTTGGGCTGGCCAGTGTATATTCTGGCATCTCAATCCAGCTGGAAGCCTGCCAGACTGGTCTGAGGAAGATTCCTGAAGAATGTTCTGTGCACAGTCTATTGGGGAAGAACTCACCTCTAGGGGTTTTCCAAGTACTGCATTACAATAGTATGATATTAGTGTGACAAAAATCAGGTACCAGGGTGCCATGGCACGTGGGTCTTGTATCCTGGTGCCTAGCTGTGCCACAGTACTACAGGGGCCAGAATGCCCCCAGATCAAAAAACAAAAAAGCCTTCAGTGGTACACAGCTTTTTTGCGTGGCAGTGGGGGCCTCTTCATCCCACACCACCACCAAAAGCAGTGGCAATAATATTTTAGTGGTGGGGGCCCTAATGTGTCACCTACCTAGGTGCCTCAGTTTTGGGGCTAGCATCTAGGTGTGTGGCACATATGTCGAGGCCTGTCGTATTCAATATAGTGAGCTTGTTCACATTAAATTGCATTGTCAATCTGTAACTAAAGTGTTACTGTGTCTCGCTGGTTCATGGCGAAGGAATGCACATACCAGTCCCGCGCAACAATCCCATGTCTGCTTCACATTGTGGATTCCATATGGTTTTGCACAAGCCAATGCCTCATGGCTCAGAGCATCAATTCTGTGACAGAGGCCTGCCGCCTGTGGGACAGTCTGAGATATGGTGGCCAAGCCCCTGTAGGCCATCAATACTGGTCCCTACTACTGGAACAATGAGTTTTCCATCTGCAGTGCTAGTCCCCAAAGCCAGGGGTGCAGTGGGTTGGGGGTATATATAGGTAAGCTGGAGCATGAACCTGTCCCCAGCTTGCACTCAGAGCCGTCCTTAAGGGGGGCTAAAAGGGGCAACTGCCCTAGGTCTCGTGCTTTGGGGGGTCCCACACAACCGGCAGAAGTAAGGGAGCAGGGACCTTCTTCAAGCGAGGAGCAAGCCTGCCCAGGGAGCAGCTCCGGCTGGTCAGGGAAGGGGGAAGGGAATTGGGACAGGCAGCGTTTGTTTACAGTAACTCTTCACTTAAGTAGCCACCTTCCCACAATTGCTCCCTGCGGGGAAGAGAAAGGGCAAGTGTTGAGATAAAACTTATGGAGCCAGCCTCAGTCAAGCAAACAGGGACAAAGTCAGGAGAATGTCACATCCCCAACCTTTACAAAATAGGACCTTCTCTTTGAATTTACATCAGCATCTCCAGAAAGTGTTTGAGAAATTAAAGAACTTTTTTCCTTCTACACTTAGCAAGAGTTTTCAGTCTTCAGGGATGTCTTTTTGAGCAAACTTCTCTGTGCAGATAATGATCTATTATACCTGAGAGAGAAGACCCCAGGCTAGCACTTATATGGAAATACTGGGTTTTTAGGGTTAATGGCCATCAATCAACACATTAAAGAAGTTTTTTGTCCTTCCTTCTGCACTGTAAGTATGCCCCATTGTCATTGATTGCAGTCAGACCACCAGTTCCAAAACACAGCAAAGAGGAAAGCAGCTGTGGCTGTGTGGGTCTAGTTTAGCAAAACAAACAAGGAATCCCTGATGTAAAATAAACAAGGAGTCTTGTGGCACTTTTACAAGCTAACAAATAAATAATTTTTTAAAATCTTTAAAAGTGCCACAAGACTTCTTGTTTGTTTTACATCAGGGTATCTGAGAGGAGGTCAAAGCTCCCTTGTTTCTTCCTCTTATCCTCAAACAGTACCTGAGTTTCATTACTTAGATCACCTGCAAAGCAATGAGGAATGTATGAATACATATATTAAAATAAGATGGGAAAGGAGAGAGTCAGGCAGCATAAAGGAAATAACATGCATTAGACAACTGGAATCTAGTGCTTTAAGGTGAGAGGGGAACCTGGATTTATTTCTTGATATTATCCAAAAATAGCATCTCTCTGAATTTTCAATTTAACAAAAACTTGATCTAAGAAAAAATTATTAAACTTGTAAACTTGTGTGCCCATCTTGAACAGAAAACCAGAACCACAAAGAAGAGTACCTCCAGATGCTCCTGTCCACTTGGCTGTGAGGTTGATGAAATATCACCATGACACATTCAGTATTGCCTACCCCAAACATCAAAAATAGTCACAAGTTTGGCTTAAATATATCATTAAAACTCACTTAAAAACAAAGAGATGTTTAAAGAAATAATAAATGAGGGGGAGCTATTTTCTTTGACTTCTGGGTTTTAAGCCTTTAGGATAAAGTCAGGTCATGTTTTTCTGCTTCTCTCTGCAACTTTTTAGCCTGAGGGCTAGACATTTATAATGTTATAAAAGACAAATTATGACACTGCCAGTGTTCCCTCTAAGCTGATGATGCAGCTGAACAAGTTATGGGTGCACTTCAGGAGCCAGCGGGCAGCAGGGAAGAAGCCCATTGGGGCCTGGAGAACCAGCGGGGAACTTGCTCAGCTGCATCATCAGCTTAGAGCAGTGGTTCCCAACCTTTTTTGGGTTGGGGACCCCTTTGTAACAAAAAAAAATCTTTGCGGACCCCCCCCCCCCGCCAGCTGATTATGTAATCTGGCCTGCATGGGCAGACTCTGGCCCGCACCAGTGGGACAGCTGGTGAGCAGCACTGCTACCACCATTGCCCGCACCACCAGGGAGCTGAGCCGCGGCAGCTGTGGTCCCCTGCCCTTGCCCCTGCTGGGGAGCTGCTGTGGCTCCATCCCCCTGCCAGGATACAGCCACAGAAGGGGAAAGGCAGCCCTGGCAGGGAGCATCAGGGCTGTAGGTGGATTCCGGCCCTGGGTAGGGAGAGGCTCTGCAGACCCTCTGCAATGTGTCCGTGGCCCTCTATGGGTCATAGAATCATAGAATCCCGGACCCCGGTCCCCGGACCACAGGTTGGGAACCACTGGCTTAGAGGGAACATTGCCTGCAAAGTTTAAAATGGGGGGGCCCCTGCACAAACTGATTTGTCCTGGGCCCCGCGCCCCCCTAGGGACGGCCCTGCTTGCACTAGTCTGGCAACAAGACGACAGAGACTGTTTTAAAAAGGCTGTTTTCTCTGAGCAAGAGAGGCCATTCCACCACCAGAAGCAAGGCAGCCAGGTGAAGCTAGAAGAGCTGCCGGGCCTAAGGAGTTGGCCCAAAGTCAGGAATCAGAAGTGTGGTGAGATCAGACTGTGGGACTGAGGATGCACTGGGGCATTTGCTGCTTTCCACAGCTCTGTAACTCCAGTGCAGTGCAAGAGTAAAAAGTTCTGAGTGAAAAATTCCTTCGCTTAGCCGGTTTCCTTGCTGTACGGCTGTGCTGTCCCAGAAGAGTGTATCTAGGAACACCGTGCATAGGGGTGTTTTAGGGGAGGGGTGCGTACTGAGGCATTTATTCCAGGGGGCACCTGAAATCCATCAGGTAGATCTCATTACAACAGAGTGGTGGCAATTCAGAGCAGGACTGGACCTGGCTGTGGCAGGGGGTCTCCAGCATGGTACAGCAGGTCACCATGTGGTGGCACCTGCAGAACAAAGGGCCCAATCCCATGAAGTGCTGTGGACCTCTTGCTGGGTGATGAACACCCGCAGGTCCCCTTGATGTCAATGTGCCTCAAAGCAGTTGCTCAGCAGCCAGAAGGATTGAGCCCTCCATGACAGTGGGTGGCTGCTACATTCAGTTGACTCCAGCAATGTGCGGTTGAATTTTACTCTATGAGCCTCAGCTGATGTAAATTAGGTTAGCTGAGCTGAACTGTTATTGCTGAGCACAGACCAGTGACATTAGCACTATTATGATGATACCCCAGCCAGATCCAAATACTTGTTTTTAGTCTTTTACATTTTACTCTAAAGAAACCAGTTTCAATTCTGATCTTTGTGTGCTGCAGCCTCCCCACCCCCTGGCCTGTAAACGTCAAGCTGCAGGTTACGTTTTGGGTCTCTCTCAAGCCACATCCCCTTATTACAGCCCAAAGAAGAAGCAACCAATACAGGTGTGAGAGGAGGGCAGGACAATGAAGGCAGGCGTCACTTTCAGGAAATACTACCCCCAGGAAAAGGTTTAAAGGGGACCAGCTAAGAGCACAACCCTCGATCGCAGCAAGTCAGGGAGCAGAGACGATCTGCAGAGGTAAGTGAATCCAAGACTGTCCTGTCACTTTCTGCCTTTATGGGGCCTCTTGGGGTTAGCTGAGTCATTCTAGGGTTTCTCTCAAGGGCTGGATTGTCCAAGATAGGTTAATAGTCACAGATGGCCTTTTGACGCAGAATTTTCTCAGGCACGTAGGGACAAAAGACTCTTTTTTTTTTTAATAGTAACAGCTAGGGACAAATGCGTGTGTTCATCACCTATGCACACATCTATGGGGCAGCGTACTCACACTTAAATGGTCAAAATTATAAGCACATGTATAAATAAGGCAGCAGGTACACACAGGCTCATTCAGATAATGATCACATACGCAGAAGGCAGTTTATATTTTCACACACGTAGTCTCTTAAGGCATCATGCACTTGTTTGTACTCTGATGCTCCCAGTCAAGCTGGTGTGGGCATAGTCACATCCACATATACATAGATTGACAGGACTGATAAGGTCCTAGAAGTCATCTGGGCCAGTCCTCTGCACTTAAGGCAGGGCTAAGTTTAGAAACCACCCCTGACAGGTTGTCTGACTGCAGCCTTCCTAGCTCTAGGCGATTTATTCCAGTGCTTAAGTAGCCTGACAGTTAGGAAGTTTTTCCTAATGTCCAACCTAAACTGTCCTTGCTGCAATTTAAGCCCATTGTTTCTTGTCCTGTCCTCAGAGGTTAAGGAGAACACTTTTTCTCCCTTCTTCCTGTAACAACATTGCCAGCAGATTGAGGGATGTGATCGTTTCCCCCCTATTCGGCACTGGTGAGGCCGCATCTGGAATACTGTGTCCAGTTTTGGGCTCCCCACTACAAAAAGGACATGCACAAATTAGAAAGAGTCCAGCGGAAGGCAACAAAAATGATCAAGGAGCTAGAGCACAAGAGCTATAAAGAAGGAACTAGGTTTATTTAGCCTGCAGAAGAGAATACTGAGGGGGGATTTGACAGGGATGGGGATTACTGGATTATTTGATAGGGACTACTTGAAGGGATGCTCCAGGGAGGACGGAGCTCGGCTGTTCTCAGTAGTAACAGAGGACACAACAAGGAGCAATGGTTGTAAATTGCAGCTGGGGAGGTCAAGGTTGGATATTAGAAAAACTTTCTTACTAGGAGAGTGGTGAAGCATTGGAATGGGCTATCTAGGGAAGTGGTGGAATCTCCATCTTTGGAGATATTTAAGGCTTGGTTAGACAAAACTCTGGCTGGGATAATTTAGTGAGAGTGGTCCTGCTTTTTTGGCAGAGGGTTGGACTAGATGACCTCATGAGGTCCCTTCTAACCCTATGATTCTATGTACTTGAAAACTGTTTTCATGTCCTCCCTAGATGAGGTTCTCTTCTCTTCTCTAAACCATTTTTTCCCCCAATCTTCCCTCATAGGCCATATTTTCTAGACCTTTCATTGTTTGTGTTGCTCGTCTCTGGACTTTCGTCAATTTGTGTACATCTTTCCTAAAATGAGGTGCCCAGAGCTGGACACAGTACTCCATCTGAGGCCTAATCAGCAGAGTAGAGTGGAAAAATTACTTCTCATGTCTTGCTTACAAAACTTCTGCTAATACATCCCAGAATGGTGTTTGCTTCATTTGCAACAGGGTTAAACTGCTGATTCCAGTTTAGCTTGTGAGCCACTGCATCCCCCGATCTCTTTTTGCTGTGCTCCTTCCTAGGCAGTCAGTTCCCATATTGTTCATGCGCAACTGATTGTTTGTGCACATTGCACATTCCCAGTCATATGCATAAGGCCCCCATCCTCTGTGACATGTTGGCCCTGACATTTGCATCAGGCATCTGCCCTGATTTCATGGCAGCCAGTGCAGTGCAAACTCTGTGACCAATTCATGTGATGTAACAGCCTGAGGCTCTAAACAAATTAAACCTGACAACAGGAAATTCAGGCAGTGCTATGTCTCTTGTGCTATTTCACACTAATGCCCTTACAGAGTATGCTGGTCTCCTCTGCTTTTGTTGTACTGGAGGTTGGTGTGCTGAGAACTGAAAACTTCTTACAACCAGTGCAGAAGGGTTGGAGGTTTTTAGCACCTCAGAAGGTGGAGGAGGTTGGTAGGGCCTCGTATGTGTGAGGAACTTTCCCCAAAGCTATAACATCTGGGAGAGGATGCATATTTTTTCCCATCGCCTTGTATTTTCATCTGGCAAGAAGTTGACAGTGCTCAGGGAGTGGCTGGACTTGGAGCTCCGGAAAAGAGTCTAAGAAAGCTGGCTGTATGTTAAAGAAACCTTATTGAGGGTGCTGGGACAAACCATCTGGATGAGCAGAAAGAATAGGAAATATGGGAGGGACCAGCTTGACTTAATAGAAAAGGCTTTGGTGAGCTTAAACACAAAAAGGATGCTTACAAGAAGTGGAAGCTTGGACAGGAGAGCTAGGAAGAGTATAAAAATACTGCTGCCTGGAGCATGCAGAAGTGAAATCAGGAAGTCCAAAGCACAGCTGGAGTTCCAGCTAGCAAAGGATGTGAAAGGAAACAAGAAGGGTTTCTACAAGTATGTTAGGAACAAGAAGGTGATCAGAGAAAGTGCAGGCCCCTCACTGAATAGGAGACACAATTTAGGGACTGTTGATGTGGAGGAAGCTGAACTACTCAATTTTTTATTTTGCCTCACTCTTCACAGAAGAAGTCACCTCTCAGATAACTGCACTGGGCAGCACAGAATGGGGAGGAGGTGAGCAGCCCTCAGTGGTGAAAGAAGAGGTTCAGAGTATTTAGAAAAGTTGGACATGCACATGTCAATGGAGCAGGATGCAATGCATCACAGAGTGCTGAGGTAGTTGGCTGATGTGATTGCAGAGGCATTGACAGTTATCTCTGAGAGCTTGTGGCCATTGGGAGAGATCACACATGATGGGAAAAAGATCCGGTGCCCATCTTCAGAAAAGGGAAGAAGGGCGATCCTGGGGAGTATAGGCCAATCAGCTTCACCTCAGTCCCTGGAAAAATCATGGAGCAGGGCCTCAAAGAATCAGTTTTGAAGCACTGTGGGAGAGGAAAGTGATCGGGAACAGTCAGCATGGATTCACCAAGGGCAAGCAGGGCTGGATTAAGGCAGGGGCTGTAGGGGCAGCAGTTCCTGGTCCCAGCCTAAAGAGGGGCCCTGTGGTCACCCCCCCCCCATCCAGCCCCAACCTGAATGGCTGGTTCAGTTGCAGCTCATCACTTTCAGCCTGCCTGCCCAGCCCCCAGGCTGTCTGGTCTGCTCCCCGAGGCGAAGCAGGAGTGCAACATACAGCAGCCTCTGGCCCACCTGTCACCAATTTTCAAAGGGATAGCCGTGTTAGTCTAGTCTAGCAAAAAAACCCCAAGGAGTCGTGTGGCACTTAAATCTGTTAGTCTTAAAGTGCCACACCACCCCTCACCGCCTGCAGCAGTGCTGGTCCCTGAGGCCTTCCTACAGCAGGTGAACAGTGCTGGACTGCCTTTCCAATCCCCCACATTACTGCCGACCCACTGCCCCCCCTGTAGCTCCCACAGGCCCGCACCTGGCTATTCGCCACTACCCACCCCTGCAGCAATGCCGACTGCAGCCCCTCCCTAACCCTCCAGCAGCAGCACTGCCTGACTATGCTCCTCCTGTACCCCTTCCACAGCACCAGCCAGGGCCCTGGGACCCCAACCCTGCACCCCTGGATATAAGTCAACAATGCACCCTTGTTGCCAAGAAGGCTAGCGGCATTTTGGACTGCATTAGTAGCAGCATTGTGAGCAGATCAAGGGATGTGCTTATTCCCCTCTGATCAATATTGGTGAGGCCACATCTGGAGTACTGTGTCCAGTTTCGGGGCACACATTACAAGAAGGATGTGGACAAATTACAGAGTCCAGCAGAAGGCAACAAAAATAATTAAGGAGCTGGAATACAACTCATGAGGAGAGGTTGAGCGAACTGGGCTTGTTTAGACTGCAGAAGAGAAGAGTGAGGGGGATTTGATGGCAGCCTCCAACTACCTCAAGGGGACTTCCAGAGAGATTGGATCTCAGTGGTGGCAGACGACAGGCCAAGGAGCAATGGTCCCATGTTGCAGTGGGGGAGCTCTAGGTTGGATATTAGGAAAACCATTTTCTCTAGGAGGGTGGTGAAGCACTGAAATGTGTTACCTAGGGAGGTGATGGAATCTCCAGCCTTTGAGGTTTTTAAGGCCTGACTTGACAAAGCCCTGGTTGGGATTGTTTAGCTGGGGTTTGCCCTGCTTTGAGCACTAGATGACATCTTGATGTCCCTTCCAACTCTAATCTTCTAGAAGTCCATGTTCAGAGTGCTTCTTAAAGAGCTGAGCTTTAGTTTTCAATTAGTAAAATGGGGATAACTTTTCCCTCACCCTTTGTCTGTCTCATCTATGTAGATTGTAGATGCTTTGGGGAAGGGATTCTTGCACTCTATCTTTACATAGTAGTCAGTTCGGTGCACCACCAGCTATTATCATTATTCAAAAAACAAAAGCTATGTTGCACTCTATCACCGGCTGGGGACTGAGCACTTGGGGGCAGATGAATATTCTCAGCCATGCCCTCAGCTACCCAATCTGTGTTGTGACAATTGCTTGATCTGCTGCTCTGCACAATGTGCTCCTTTATTTTCCTCATCGCCGGGAGCTCCACCGGGCATTTCAGAGATGAGTGCCTGACTCCAACTGTGGGTTCCCAGGGGCTAAATGAGCAGTGGTGGTGAAGAGGAGAGCAGAGAACAAGCTGTGGTTTCTGAGATAAGGCCAGGAGAAGGTTGCTAGTGTGCCTGCACCTCTGGCCTTGTGACTCCATTATACTCTAGGTCTTCACAAACCTCCCTCAGTGGGATGCTCTCACGTCTATTAATAAAGGCTCATGGTGTGAATTTCTAGGAACTGAGTCAATGGGGCTCTGCCTATGGCCATTGTGGTGGCCATCCCCTATTTAGGAGCCTCAGAAAGAAACTGCTCTCTTGCAGGTTGCATCTGTTTGATAGGCCTGGTGCCTGCACGGTTAGTTGCTGCAGAGTCAATCTCATCCCCAAGATATGAAAGTAGATGTGCCAGAGCGGACCAGACCACCTAGTGTGGCAGCCTGAACCAGAGAGAAAAAATAACAAAGGGCAAGGGATCCCTGTGTTACCAAAAAGGCAGGACCTAGACAGGGCCAATCTGCTGAGAAGGAGAGGACATCTACCCCCATGATGCCAAGTCCCAGAGAGGTAGCCACGTCAATCTAGTCCAGAAAAACAAAAAAGGAGTCTGGTGGCACTTAAAGACTATCAGATTTATTTATTGCATGAGCATTCATGGGAGAAAATCCCACTTCGTCAGATGCTTGAAGATGGGAAACAGAAACTAAGTCTGTAAGTTCCCCATCTTCAAGCATCTGACAAAGTGGAATTTTCTCCCATGAAAGCTCATGCAATGAATGCATTTGTTAGGCTTTAAGTGCCACCAGCCTCCTTGTTTGTTTTTCATTCTCCCATAAGCACTGCAGGTGAGGTGACCCAGCTCACACAGGACATGCATCTGTCAGAGCAGCTGCACCCGGGGCTGGCTACCTTGTACTTTACTGTTCTGCCAACCCTTGGCTTGATGTCAGTGTGCTGACTATGCTGGCCACCTTTGCACCCTCCTTTCCCAAGGAAATGACTTCTTTTAATGCCATGGTGCACCCAGATACCACAGGGATGGACACTTACATACGTGGGATGAATAACTCTATAGATGCCACTGTTTCCTTTGTAAATGAATGAATACTTAATATATATGTGGATTCAGCTGAGGCAGGTTGTGAAATCTCCATCAGTGGAAGTTTTTAAGTGCAGGTTAGACAAACACCTGTCAGGGATGGTTTAAGAGGGTACTTGGTCCTGCCACAAATGCAGGGGCTTTGACTCAATGACCTCTTGTAATTCCATGATTCTATGAAACCGCCACCTTTTCTTGTCTTTCTAGACTCCCGGCATGCAGGAAATGGGCTCTGGGTACACTTCTCCTGTCACTGTGCAAACACAGACTACATCAAACATCTCCTGTGATGAGATCAGAGATGACTTCCTTGCAGTGACACTCCCTGTGTTGTACTCCCTCATCTTCATCATCAGCCTGATCAGCAACGTGCTGGCCCTCTGGGTGTTCTGGCGCCACACGCAGAGGACGACCTCCATTACAGTGTACATGAGGAACCTGGCTTTGTCTGACCTTCTGCTTGCCCTCTGCCTGCCCTTCCGGGTGGCCTATCAAAGCCAGGATGGCCCTTTTATGCTCTGCACTGCAGTTGGGGCTTTCTTCTACCTCAACATGTATGTCAGCATCATGTTCCTCAGCCTAATCAGCCTGGACCGCTACCTGAAGCTCATTTGGCCTCTGCAGCAGTTTAAAATCCACACCCTGTTCTGCAGCAGAATAGCTGCCAGGGTGATTTGGCTGCTCTGTGTCCTTTTCACGCTGCCTTTCTTTTTTGAGATTGGGAAAACGACGCCCTGCGACCACAAGTGCTTCCATTTCAGAAGTAAAAGTCACCAGGGGGCAGTCCTTAACATCGTTGTTGTAGCCACCTTCTTCATTCACCTGCTCCTCTTTCTCTATTTCTATGGCAAGATATCTTTCAGGTTCCACAAAGTCTCTTCCAGGGAAGCCCAGCAGCAGATCAAACGAATAAGCCGCAGGGCCGTCAGAAAGATCTTTGTGGTCCTGGCCATCTTCAGTGTGTGCTTTGTCCCCTATCATATTGTCCGTGTGCCGTACATCCTGGCCCAGGTGGGGGTCATCACCAGCATCCAGTGGAAGCAGGTGCTCCACCTTGCCAATGAGCTTGTTCTTTGCATCTCAGCCATCAACAGCTGCCTGGACCCTGTGATTTTCTTTTTCTTGTCCAGCAGCTTCAGGAGGGCTGTGGTGTGCACCCTACAAGGCAAGCTGAAGCGAGCACTTCTGAGGAACCATGGGGGTCAGACCTACAGTAAATCTGTCACAGAGGCAGGACTGCATTAAAGAATTGTGGGGCCTTTGCAGCCTTCCTGCCTCATCCTTACATGAGGCAGAGCAAGTGACCTGCAGCATGTAAATGCAAGGCAAGCACCAGTCCCCATCAGTGACAAGTAAAACCAAAACTCTTACACACAAACCAACCGAACACTTGGCGCAGCTGGCCCCAGTCAACACACATGGGGATAGGAGATGTGGGGAAAGCCAGCCTGGATTACTGAAGGAGTCACTCCAGTGCACTTTTGGCATGCTAACAGCCTGGCCAGGGCATGCTGAAAGACAGTGAAAAGCTGCAGATATGGGGAAGTCCAGTAGCTGGAGTAGAGATTTCAGAGAAATCCCTGAGACTGGAAGGCTGAACTCAAGTAAAGCATGGGCGTGACCAGTGAATTGAGCCCCAGCTCTCCAAAGAAGGGCTAGGGACATCCTACATAAGAGGGGAGAGACACTACACAGAGTTGGGGCCTGGGGTGCCGAATTCCAACTGAAAAGAGACTTTGAATTGGAACCCAGCTCTGAGGACTCCCTACCAAAGGGGGAGAGAGACTGAATGAGTGTTGGCCCTTGGAGGTCAGAGTGTGCAATGACTAAATAAACTGGACTGCAGAAGGGGAGTATTCTCATCACCTTTGGACTGTGATATGGAGTAACTGCAGAGCCCTGAGGGGAAACAGAGGCAGGGTGCTTCTGAGTTGCCTCTGACCACAAGGGGGTGCCCCAGAAGTGGCTGTCTTGTTACAGGGGCTATGGTAGATATCTGACTAGTTGGGTGGGGTGAGTGGCAGGGTTTTACTGCTGGTCAGTGCCACTCAGTCACATTTGTTCCAGCTGCTCCAAGGCATGCCAGAGGGGTGTTTGGGCCAAAACTGAGCGAGCAGTGCTGCACCCTAGCACTTTCTTCCCCACCCACTGCACTAGTTGAGGGAAGATTTGGGGTGCTGGGTTTCTTCCCCTCTAGTAGCGGTTGTGGGGTTAGTGTGGGCAAATGCATCAAGTGTATGTTGCTGAACCTGGGTCTGCACAAAGCTCTAGACCAGTGGCTCTCAGTCTTTTCAGTAACACAGCACACTTCAATGAGACAAACAATTCCACAGCACGCCCACTTTTTTCAGCTGAATTGATTGCTCATAAGTGTCACATTTACTTACATTTACTATGCTTATGGTCTTACTAGAGAGTTTTGCAACATAGTACATACAACAAGCTAAATAAAGATTAAATGCATTAATGTTTGAAATCCACTGTAGTAAAATGCATGTCATCTCAATTTTGCCCTTTGGGCACCTGCATTTAGAATGTTCACATTTTAGAATCAAAAGACTGACACCTCACTTTTAATTTTCATGAGCTTTGAGTTGTAATTTTGGTTAGATAGAATATTGTTTAAGAGAAAACAATGTTTGTTTTATAATTGATTTTCATTACCTTGGTACAAAATTTCACAGTGCACTTGGACAATTCTTAAAGCACACCAGTGTGTGTTGAAAACTACTGTTCTAGGCTTCCAGGTGGGTCCTTGAGACAGGGGCTCAGCTTCAGGAGCCTTGATGCTGGAGAAGCCTTTGGTTTGCTTATCTGAGCAGACTTAACTGGGGTGACTGCAACTTGAACAGTCAGACTGGCCCAGCTACACCAGTGGGG
Source organism: Podocnemis expansa (assembly GCA_007922195.1). NCBI lineage: Eukaryota > Metazoa > Chordata > Testudines > Podocnemididae > Podocnemis > Podocnemis expansa. Next base: position 44,397,159 of record ML681991.1, read on the forward strand.
CTGTGAAAAATCTCCCAGTCTAGGCACTACTGTTGGACTGAGCTGAACTCTGGTGCAGTCACACCATGGATGGAAACCCCCTTCCATTAGTGTAGGAAGCATCTGTGCTACGGTGGCACAGCTGCAGGGCCATATCTGTGTTGCTAGCGTGTAGACTGGGCCAGAGACTTACGGAGAAGAGTGGGAAAGAAATTGTAATTGTTTTACTGCTTCTTACACTGCTGCCATCCAGGGTAGAGCTGTTCAAGGGGCAAACACAGAGGCGAACTAACTAACCGAGCCCTGATGAGGACGTGCGAGCAAGTCAGCAGCTCTTGCAGGATCTTGGTTTGTGAGCACACTCCTCAGACTGCTGAAGGTCTAGAGGCATTCTCAGATCATGCCTGCGTGGGCCTTCCCCCTCCTCCAGCTCCCCTGCTGTTAGTATCCTGAGACAGAACAGAGAAAAGAGGTGACTTCTAGGTCACAAGAAGAACAAGCTACGTTGATTCAGGGGAAATAGATGAGAGAAGGACCTGACTTGGATAGACATCACATCGCATTCCAGTAGACATCCAGCAAACGTATGAGATGCAGCAGAAACTGAATGGCACTTGGGGACTGGGTGAACACCTGGGTTGGGAAGACTAGCAGGCCAGGGAATAATGCAAATACTGTGCTATGAATTCAAGACAAGGTGGGCTTCTCATTGCCAGTGACTTCATTATACTCGATTATCCTCCCATTTCTGTAAAGCTCCTGTCACAAATTACAGCAGATGGCCACAAACACCTCACATGTACCTTCACCAGTTGCATGCACCAATTCCAGTCTGTCAGTTTAGCTGAGGTTTAGTGTTTGGCCAATTGAAAAGGAAGTAGGGCCATGCAGGCTCTGACAGGAAGGATGCCTGTTAAATACAAGGCTTCTGCTCCTGTAATAGGCTGCAACAGGGAAGAGCTTGTGCCTTATTAAAGTTCTCAAAATCAAGACAAAATCACACACTTTGATGTTCATCAGCCCCATGTATTATTTGTAATATAGACTTTTAAAGATGACCTGCAGAGGTAAAGCAAAATCAGGTTTCTTCCCTTGTTGGTTTCTTTATGAGAAGTAATAAAGCCCCGAGGTTTCTACATCCTGTAAAAGAACAGGGCATTCTCTAAAACCAAACAAGGAGTCCTGTGGCACTTACTGAATGCAGCTGTTTGAAGTGGAGATCCATCAGCAACATGCAGGACACAATCCCCCCACCCCCTTTTTAAAAGCTATATTAGAAACTCAGATCTTGTCTATTTTTGTTTTTCCAAGATTTTGACCCAAATAAAAAAAATTAAAAAAAGAAACCTGACCAGTTCAGAGGGGAAGAGACTTATTTATACTGTTGTCTCTTCTGTTTTTATTAACCATTTAACTCAAATGGCTGATGGACATTTGGGAGAAAAGAGGCCTTAGTTAAAGATCCAGCATGCCACAGCCTTCTCATTAATTGCTGCACAACACAAACTTCCAATCCACCTCTCTGAGGCTGCCAAGACAACTTTGAATGGAAATAGGGAAAGACAAGACCTGATTGCTATGATGTTTCTGAATGATAAGTAGAGAGCTCACCACTCCATCTTTTGAAGGAAACAGTAGACAAAACAATCCCTTTGAGTCCTACCTATATATGAAGACACAAGCAAGTGCACAAACTCCTTCAGGTCAAATGAGGCAGCGTGACTTAGCAGGGAAAGAAGGGACTAGGGAGATGTGGGTTCTATTCCTGACTCTGCCACAGACAGACTATGTAACCTTGAGAAAGTCCCTCAGCCCATATCTTAGTTTCCCACTGTTACCTACATCAGAAGATAGGCAAGGTTCAGTACAGTAACATGGCAAACAAGGTAAAAACTGCAACACCGACTTACACCTAACGGCCCAGAATAATTGTTCCAGATCTTGGTGGTTTGGAGGGACAGGTAGGAAACACAGCACCAGACCTGGATTTCTGCATCTCTGGGGACTGCCTTTTGACTGGATTAATGGTACTTGCTTGAAAGTGCTTGTGAACATGGGGGTGGAGGGGCCTGGCTGTACCTACTGCAGGAGCTGGGATAAGCAGGCCTACACCTTAAGATCTAGGGATTAACATCAAAGAGAGACATCACTGACTGTAGCCACCAATGAATGCTAAGGCCAGACAAGACAAAACTAGGAAAGAGAGCCAAGGACAGAGGGTAAAAATTGGAATCCCAACAGGGATAGTGAACAGAGAATCCGACACCACCACAGCTCCTCCCAGGTGCATACAGACGTAAAGGTGCTGTCCCAAAGAACTCTATTCACAGGTGCATTTTGACTAGGGGCCAAAAACAAGCCCCACCTTCACAGGGCATTCCCCTCCCCAACTGCCTCCTGCTGCAGTGATGGTGAAAAAGGCTAATGAGGTTTTGTAACTTTGATGGGCCATGCATAGGATGTGCCAGGATCAACAGGGTGGGGGGAAGCTTGAAGAGAGGATGCAGCCTGATGCACCCTATGTAGATGTGTGCCAGGGCATTCCTCTTGGCGCAGAAGGGATGAGTATTAGGAAAGTCCATGAACCCTGCCAGGTAACGGCCCTGCTCATGATTGTCCCCACCAGGCCATGGAAGCAGCATGATGCACAGACTGGCCTTGTCAGTGAGCAGGTCCTGCAATATAGGGTGGGGGCCAAAAGTGGATGGCCTGAAACTCAGGCATGTGCAGTGGCACTCAGGACGTGGGTCAGGGTGAATGGCAGTCAGTCTGCCCAGGTGGTGTGTCTGGGCAGCTAGAAGAGCCCTCAGGACAAGAAGCCAGCTGACAAAAGGCCTGGGGTGGTGGGGACAGATAGCACCCCCCGCAGGACTCACTGGAGATAAGTGAGAAGAGCAGGATCACGCCTGCCCTCACCTCTCAGCGCACAACAGCGGAAAAGCAGCTGAGCAGCCCCTGGCATTGGTTGAGTATGTAGGACGACCGTCATCCAGATGTTCTCTAAGTCTGGTGACATGCCAGGTGCACCGAGGGAGCTCCTCTTGCACCTGAACATGTGGGCTCCCCAGCTAGGGTTGTGTGGAGACATCTGCACTCACAGCAGCTGCCAGGGCCTGGTCGCTAAGCGTAGCTTCCCAGTCCTGAGACCTCTCACAGGGAGACAGTGGAGAGAGTTAGGGCCTGCAAGCGCCATGCCAGGCCCAGCCTGTAACAGGAACAAGAAGAGGCATTGGACTCGCTGAGTTTTCATGCAGCACCCGCAAACCCCCATGGACTGGAAAGGGCAGACATGCACTTCAAAGCACCAGATGCCACACACCACGTTCTGTTTCCTTTACCAGAAATGCAGACAGGCGTGGTGCACCACGATGACGGAGGTATGAACGAAGGCTCAGCCTTCTGGTGCTGCCTTTGCAGTGTCGCTGCTCTCCCCTTCTATCCAGAGAGGGCTCTGGTGCAGCTTCCTCAGCCCAGGACTGGTCAGGGCTTGCCCAGAACAGTGAGCATTAAGAGTCCTTTGCTGGTGCTAGTGTAGATGGGGCTCAGCTATCATGACGCCAGAAGCACCTGGAGGCACACCCAGAATCAGTTGGATCAGCATTGGGCAAAGTGCCAACTGGACTACCTTAGAGCACCCTCACTGCTGCTACACTGTGTGCGATGAGAATGGTAGGAGTTCACGGTAATTTATGCATACACAGAGCACAAGATGGGGGACAGAGGGGGGATACTAGGGCCCCTGCAATTGAAATACTGGGGAGTCTGACACATGGCTCCACCCTCCAAATAGCTCACAGAGGGGAGAGTAGGGACCAGCTCTGATGCCTTCACATTGCAGCCAGCAGGCCCATGAGGTTAGGCCAGGGCCTGGATGCAGATGGTAACAGCTCCATCCTCCAACCATCGCAGGAGGATGGAGCAAGAGCACCCAGACGGAACAAAAAGGCCTTGGTGTATGTATCCCCAGCTGCCAAATAACTGACCAAGTGCCTCTTCCCAACCTGGAGTTAGGCCCCCCCCCCCCCATCTCAGTCACTCTCCTTCCTGACCATTCACCACCCCTCCCATTTGAGTTCCCTGAGAGACCCAGCTTCCACCTTTAGCCACAGAATTGGTTCAGAACAAGTTTCCAGCCTCCTCTCCTGGCTTTCTGTCTTAGCACACCATCTAGTGCTGGCATGGCAGCATCACAGAGACAAAGACAAAACCAGGCAGTGCATTTGGTTGGCAATCCTTCTGTAGATGGGTATAGAACTTCATTTATTCCCCACTCTGCCCCCCATTTCAAACCAACTCAAACAAGAGGCCCACAGTTTAAGGGATAACAGGGAAGAGATTTCTGCTAGTAGAAAACTCTCTGCTCTAGAAGAAATGAGAATAATTGGGTTGGAAGTTGAGTTAGACAAACTCAGAGCAGAAATCTGGAGTAAACATATAGCATGGAGGGCATTAACTTTAAATAACAGAGAAAGGGGATTACTGTGGATCTTTACTGGAGACCTTTAACTGGAGGGTTTCTGAAAGATTTGCTCTAGCTCAAACAGACGTTGCGCGCTCAATATAGGAGGGAATGGCTGAAGTCACGAGGTCAGACTAGATTTAACACTGGTCCCTCCTTGTCCCAAAATCTATGAGCCAAACACACCCTGCACAGTGACTGACCAGCGTAAATGAATCCCACCAGGATCACAGTCTGGTTTGCCTTTTCAAGCAGTAGGGACTCCACACACCTCTCCAAACAAGACAAACATGTAACAGATGACCTACCTGTTACCTGTTGGATCCTGTTCATTCCTCTTCCTTGCTCCATTGTTCCTGTCCGCCTGATTCCTGTTGGTATCCTGGTTCTTGGTCCTCATCCCTACCTGATTTGTTCCTACAATTGTCACCTGGAAGCATGGGGACGTATCTGCACCCAGGTTGTTTTATTCTTTGCATTAGAGCCATGGGTTGAAGCCTTTTCAAATAACCCCTGAGCTGTTTATTAACACTGACTCAAGAGTGGCCTACCTGGGTGGGAGACCTGGGTCATGGACACTTTCCCAGTTGAGGAATAAAATCATTTGAATTGTTTACTATCACTGCCTGCTATGTTGTTAAATTCCCCTCATGATAGAAACAGGATTAAGGGGTGGGCCTGTGGGAAGGAGGGATACTGTATAAACAGTACCTTCCCCAGGGGCTCCTTTGCAGCTGTCAGTGCAACAGCAGCACCATCAGAGGGGGTGATATCAGTAGTAAGCGAGGCACAGCATACCAGGGGATCAGCAACCCAAAAGACAAGAAGAGGCATTTAAAAAAAATAATTCTTTCAATAAGTCAGTGTTTTGAGAACCGCAATGGATGTAGCCTCCTGATGGGGGGGAACTGGGCCTGGGCTCCTGCTGCAGAGTCCCCTGGTGGGTGAGGGTGTCTGTCTGTCTGTCGGGGGGGGGGGGAGGGAGAGGGAGGGAGGCATCCCTGCAGGGTTTCCCAGTGGCAGGGGGCCTGGAGGCACAAGGGGACAGCCAAAGAACAACATGCAGCTCCAGAGCCGTAAGTTGCATAGGCACATGAAGCTAATTCATTCAGCAGCTCATCTGCAGGTGACAGGCACCAGTGGTGTAATGAGGGTTTCTGGTGCCCACCAGCTATGTTTCCTCTAAGCTGTGCACGTGTGCGTATGCACACAGGTCATGTAACCCATGCACATAAAATAAAGTGTGCACAAAAAAATTCAACAGTCCTAATATTTTTATGGTACTTTAAGAAGGCAGTTTCAAGTAGCATGTTTCAAATAAGGTTTTGTAATTTATAAAATCATTTCCATCACCATATTAAAATAAAGTTTATATATTATTTGCATCATACACATTTGCTTCATTGTGCTCACAAGTTTGACCACACTCACTGGAGTGCACACAAATTTGGACACCAGTTCCAAAAATTTGCACAGAAGAAATTTTTTGTGCACACAGCATACAAAAAATTAGAGGGAACACTGCCCACCAGCCAAGCCTACATTTGTGCTCCCCCAGATGCTCCATCCCTTGCAGCCCTCCTCCTTGCACGGCACCCCCTGCAGCCCAGTGCCTGGGGGCTTGGCCTCCCACTGTCCCCTCTGTTGCTACTCCACTGATGGCCACTCCAGTAACGCCAGTAAGCCAGCACATGGCATTGAGAGTTCAACTGTTGTTGTAAGTGGGAACAAGCAGCCAGGCATGCATGGGACCTGGTGTGAAAATCCTGACAATCTCAGTGGTGTGGATAGTGCCAGGGGCTTCCTGGCAAGCTAGGAGCAAGAAGGAAAAGAAGTTTTGCCTCTGGCCTGGTGGTGGTAAGAGGGACTTGGGGGAGTGTCAACCCACGCAGCTTCATAAGACCTTGGATGCACCACATGGCCAAGATGCATGGTTAATGGACATGACATCAGTTCTGTCTCCAGCACCCAATGCACACGTGCACCCACCCATGGAGAGAACATATGGAGTACACACAGGCACCAGTACTCAGAGGAACTGTGTTTACGCTAGAACTTTCATCAGCACAGAACTGTCATCAAAAAGTCAAAAACATGCCCTTTACTGACACTGGTATACCAGCAAGCTTTGAGTGTACACCTGACCTTGCACAGAGGAGTCCCTGCTGCTCCATGGACTGGAGAAGGAAGAAGTGTTAAATGAATTCTTTAGAAAAGTTCTTCCAGCCAATTCAGCTCTAGGGGAAATGGCCCCAATTCCACTGATGCAGTAGAGTTGTGCTAGTTTATATTCTTCTTAAACCGAGTCCATGAAAGTTCCAGGCTTACCCTCCAATTCTGCCTCCATTTTACAGGAGCATCCCCACCGCTAAAGGAAATACACAGGGGGAATGTCCCAACACTAGGATGTTAGAATTGTACCAGAAAGTGACTAATGATGGAGGATGCATAGGTGCAGCAATGGCAGCAGAGAGGAATTTCTAAATGAAAACATGACTACATTTTCCCCTTGAGAGCATTTGGGGCAGGTCACCTTAATGCTGGGACTAGGGAGTGCTGCAGTTTGGGATGCTGTCCTTCAGAGACGACTTTCACTTGTGGTATCTTGTGCTCCTCTCCAGACTTCTGACCTGACACAAGTTAAAGACGCCCAGTATTAGGGGAGAACAGGGAGCCAAAACACTAGGGATAATAAACCAGGTTCTCCCCTTATAGGTTAGCACTAGGCCTACTCTAATTTTGGAGTCCTCCAAATGGCCCCTGTAGCATCCAGCCCCTGCTCCTCAGGATACTCTCCAAATTACTAGACCTGCTTGTCCCCTAAAAACTGTACTATAGCTTTCACTTAACATACAACACTTGGGTTTGCTATAATCATCTCCAAGAAGTTTATTTAACAAAGAAAGAGCAGTTGAAGCAGCAGCAAGAGAAATTCTCTGTACTTAAGGTCTTTTAAAACCATGATTTGAGGATTTTAATAACTCTGTCAGAGTTTATTACAGGAGCAGGTGGGTGTGATTTTATGGCCTGCATTGTGCAGGAGATTGGATGAGATCATATTGGTTCCTTTGGTCCTCAGAGTCGATGAGTCTAATTAGTGGAGATTAATGTTTACATATAAAATAAAATCCCAATACGCTTTCTAGGGTCTAAATGTAATTAAGTTGTCTTCTGGTCTAAAGATCATCTTACACAAAGTTCTTTTAGTGCTGTCTGCTACCTCCTCATCAAAGGACAATGGAGTGTGTGTGTGGGTACCTCAGAGATGGTTCCAAAAGTTCACAGTCTTTACTTGTGATCAGGATGCCTCGGCTGATTTTGTTTCTTTCTGAGCCCGTCCCAACCACTGACTAGTATCTTGTTCAGACTGAAAGTGGGTATCCACTGCAAACTATCCAATACTCATTCACGTGGCCAGCCTGGAAGTGTCTCTTGTCCTCTGTCTGGTACAAGTGAGTGAGTCATCTTTTGGTGACCTGTCAACTCTCAGACCTAGAGACCACAATTAGTACCTATATGTGTAATTCCTCACAGATTTGCTGTACATGCATCTTCAATTACTACAATGGCTACTGTGATACAGATGCTCATTAGAGCAGTGGTTCTCAACCTTTTGCAGGTTGTGAAACACTACAACCCAACAGGACACGCCAGCCCACCCTCCCCAAGCCAAATCCAGGCATTTCCCTGGCTCTCCAGTACACACTTACCACTGTGCAGCAACACAGTAATATGTCCTGCTGCAGTAGTTGAGAACCACTGCATTAGAGACCTCACATGGCATTCTTTGGCAGACTAACATGTAGGAACCAGATGCAGGGGTTCCCTGAAGCCTTTTGTCAACCTGTGCCATAGGCTAGCCAGTTGGTGCACAGTTGTCCTTGGATCACAAGCTCCTTGGAAAACCAGGCCCTTTTAGCTCTAGATTAGGAGAAAGTCACATGGGGTTTGGCCAGTTCTACATCTAATCCACTCACAAGACAGACTGATATGTCACTGTTCCCAATGTACTTGTACCTCTGACCGCTTCATGGCCTCCTGAAGGGCACCCTACTTAGGTCTCAGGCTTCTGGCTGTCACCTTGCTTGGGAAGGAGTCCCACAAATCTCCCCCTCCTGACTGGGGATTCCTGCAGTCCACTGTGATGCCCTCAGCAGGCCTGACTTCATTTCAGCTTGTACCATCCTGTTCCTATGGGGAGATTAACCAGTAAATCCACCAGCTAAACAACATACCAGGTATTCAGAACAAAAGCAATACAGAGAAATCACACCACCACTACAATAAATAGCTTCTGTGCAGGACAAGCTTACCTGGCAGTCACCAATCCTCCACATGCAGTCCCTGAAAGGACTAAAATACCCCAGGCCCCCTCTCTTGGTCAGTCTCACGTTGGTCTTGGATGGAAGTGTGAATCCTCTCTGCTCAGGGTTGTTATTTCTAAACCCTTTCCAGTCCTTCATCTGGAATGGCCTTTGAATCACTGAAACAATACTGTACATTTAAAAAGAAGTCTGAATTGTTTCAGTATTGGGTTTACACTATAACCCTCAGACAACTCTAATTCCTACAGGGACTGAGCAAGGAATCCAATTACTAGCCAGAAATGATGCCTCTACTTGCTAAACTTTGATACAACGATCAGAATATTCCAGATGTCAGCAGCATATCACATCTCAAGGAATAATCAAAGACTACTGTATTGTTTCCAAAGCATCACATGTCACACTTTACATTAGCTTCAATGGAGTATTTGTAGAGTAGCTTCCACTCAATGAAAAGATATCACAAGCTGGCATCTTTATTCTATGCCTCAGGAAGAGAGAGAGAGGAAACAGCACCCTCCACCGTCCCCCAAAAAGGCTATCCAAGACATGAGTCACTCTTGGAGATTGAATGTCTTTGGGAGAAGGAAAAGCCCAAAGCAGAAGATTGGACTGAGGACTGGCTCGACATAAGAGTAAGTGTAACTACAGGATGAGGACAACAAAGGTGAGGGACAAGTCCTGTATCACTCACTCTCACACCCACAGACCTGAGCCTCCAACTTACAGTGGTGGATAAACAGAAGCAATTCCTATTTTATTAGCCAAAAACTAACTGAAAAGCTTGATTACAAAGCCTGATTGAGGAACATCCTGTTCATTACATGGCGTTAAGATAAATGCATATAGTAGACAGTGTTTGTTAGTGTGCGTCTGTGACTAAGAATACTGTTTCCCCAAATAATACTCAACTCCAGCAAGTTGCTCAGGAGAAATGCCAACTCCTTAACGCCTGGGGAAGGGTGGATAATAAAGTTAAACTAAGTTCTCTGCCCTCCTTTGTTGCTGAGAAGGGAGGTTCAGAGAAGTTGAAAAAGCAACGAAAACATTTGTTTCAGAAGCGTATACATTCCTGGTGGCCTTCTCCACCTTCTGCTGCAATGGGAAAATAAAATACTGCTACATTGTTGTAATGGGCAGTGTACAGCCACTTCCAGCACAGTACGGAGGAGGGTTGTTTTCAGTAGCATTGCTCCTTGGCAGATGGCTGTGCCCTGTTTATTCATTGCTTGCTGGTCTAGAGTTGCTCACACCTACGCTAGCCCTGTTCCCTATCACAAAGGCACAGGTTTCACTCCAATCTCCCATCAACAATCTTTAGGCATCTTCTTCCTTGCTCCAGGCTGAGTCCTGGAAGCCTGAGCTGCCTGACAGCACACAGCCGTGCCTAGTATCAAATGCTGCTAGGAGTTGCCCTACATTGGAGAGAAGGATGTAAAGCGTTACTGGCTGTCGTCCATAGCATTGTTCTCGGAGATACCGAGGCATAGACTCTGCCAATCTGGTAGCACTCTACCATGTGCAAACCTCACCCGCATTCCAACAAAATCCTGACTTACGTCCCACAGGCTGTGACGGAATTCATGAATTCCACCCCTTCTCAAAGACAAAGCTGCCAACAGTGCGTTAGCTCAACATGTCAATGGCAAACTCCCTCCTCATTCCCTGAAGTTTGAAAACAGCCAGTGCAAACTGGCTTTCCCACCCATTTCTACATCTCGGCTGTTCCTGAAACCACCTAGTGCCCCAGTGCAGTGTTTTGAACCCAAGTTGCTGTAGTCAAAGCCAGAGACTGGCACTGTCCAGCTAGCATCACTGTCGGAGGTGTATGAAGTGCCAAGAAGAGGCGTTCTCAATTTCTCACTTTTCTTCTTATTGTAAATTGTAAAGGCTTCCAAATCATGAACTTTGCTGGCTGCCTCTGTGTGAGAAAAATACCAGAGCTTCCTTTCATGACAAAAGAATTCTTTGGACAGAGCTTGTTGAGGCTGTTTTTCTTACTGCCATGACACACGCCTCCTACAGAAACTGCCAACACCAGAGCAGCCTCCAGTTCATGGATCTTGGGAAACGTGCAACTGAAAAAAGGAACTACCTTCTCAGGCTTACAGACCTGAGATGCCAGCAGTGGCTTAACAACGGGTGTTTGTGTAAGGGGGGCCCAAGTCCCTGGATGTCAGGCTGCAGGGAGGCACTGGGCCAGGGGGCTGCAAGCTGTAGGGTAAAGTGAAGAGCCCGGGGGAGCACAAATGTGGGCTTGGCCACTGGACACCCTTGTTATGCCACTGGTTCTCAGACCCTGGGTCACTGTTGCACGCATCTCTGCTGGTGGCTTACATGACAAATCCCAATGACTAACATGATGCTCTGTTGTCTAGGGGATGGAGTCCTTTAAACGGACACAGTCATCCATGTAGGTTCATAAACATTTTATGAACCCCAGTACTCAGAGACTTCCCTTTGTATGTGAATTAAATGAAGACTACTCACTTTGTATGCTACATCCCCATACTGTGTTTATAGTGCAATAGAAGCTAGCTAGTTCAGAAAACTCACCCAGTGAAGACGACCAGCTTCCTTTCATTTCCCAGACTTGGGGGGGGGGGAGGGGGAGGAGAAAGCAAACTGAACAGCCTGAAGAGCGAAAAGTAAATGAGATTTTGAGAACTCTGGCCTCTCATGGTCAGCTGTCACTGGTAACAGGAAAGGGTCTGCTTTTAAAGAGGATTCTTGTCTTGACAGTATCCCTCTCAAATGACAGATGCTCCTGTGCAATCCATCTCCTCCTGGGCCGGAAAGGCACCTCTTTAGCTACCTCTGGTAGGAAAACTTGGGGTAAGATCCCATTCCTCTGCCAGCAGCAGGTGGTGAGTTTCCCTGCAGTAACCCTTCAGGCACAGAGAACAGAAAGGTGCAAGCAGCAAGAAACACTTTAGGGGAGCCTACACCCAAAGTGCAGAGAAACTGACTGGATAATGTAGCTGTGGGAATAGTGGGTACAAGCCTGCTGCTGTTCCATGCCAAGAAGGGGCATGGGAAATACCACCCTTGCTTCACACACCTGTGATATCCTCCACATTGCTCCCCACCACATCTTTCTGAATTTCCTGCCCCATAAATTTCTCCAGAGACATTCCATACTACACTGTTTGCTCCACCTGGGCCTCAGACAGCACAGCTTGCTTCCAATTATTGGAGAAGGAAGACACTGTATCTGCCCCCAGGTGCACGCATGTAAGAAGCAGGAAAAAGAAGAGTCATTTAAACTCATCACCACCCTCACCCTAGAGAGACGACGTTTGCATTGCATTTCACCGAAGAAATCCTCTCCTTGCCTCAGGTCTAGCTCAGGTTCCAAACAAGGCAAATAGCTACTCACGTGCAACAAACCCAGGGAGGCTGCTGACAAAATGCCTACAGGAACGTGAGAGTTTCACTACCCTGTTCAAAGTCCAGAAGGCACTTGACTGGAATGCAGCTGTATCTCAGCTCTGTGTTTTTTAACTTGACAGTCTGTGCTGAAGGCCATGAGGGTGGGGAGCAAGAGTAGTCTCCCCTACCCAATCTGACAATCAGGTACTGCTCTGGTGATCCCTGACTCCCACCCTTTCCGTCGGGCACAGCAAAGTGTTTGGCAGGGGCGAGGTGGGGTGTTTGAGGTATTTCAAATCTGATCATTCTGGTGACGCACAGTTTTGGGAGTGCTGTGGCTGGTGCAAGTTTTGCTGCCTCTGTGTTAAGCTTGCAGCCCCAGGAAGCGCGCCGTGTTTAGCACATCATCCCGTGTCAGGTAGCACCCACACAGCTGGCGGTATCCTGTGAATGATTCTCGCCCATGCAGGATGCGCCAGTTATCCACAAACAGTGCCTGTATGAGAGGAGAAAAGCTCTGAGACCACCGAGTGAAGCAGCATCCACATCAACATAGATCACACTAGAGCAGAGACTGCACAAAAATTCTAACATGAATGGCACACTGACACATTAGGTGCAGCTTTGGGCTTCTCTCAGTTGGCTGCCAATCAATATACAAGTTCCAGAGGGGTAGCCGTGTTAGTCTATATACTGCCAAAACAATGAAAGCCCTGTGGCACCTTAAAAGCTAAACAAATTTCTTCAGGCGTAAGCTTTCATGGGCTGCAACCCACTTTGTCAAACCCCTGAAGAAATTTTTTAGTCTTTAAGGTGCCACAGGGCTTCTGCTGTTTTTAATCCATATGCAGGCATTCAAATAAAGACTGAAGTATTATTTGTATTGCAGTTTTTAGTTCCTAGAATCAAGACCCCACTGTGCTAGGTGCTGTACAAACACAGAACAAAAAGTCATGCCTTCCCCCAAAGAGTTTACAGTCTGTATAAAGCAACAGATGACAGAGAGGTTATAGACACAGAGGAGCACAAAGAAACAAGGAGACTGCACTGGCAAAGCCCACACCATGTGCTTGTGCTTCTGTGATGCTGGCTGTTGGCAGAGTTCACCAGCAGTTCTCCTGAAGTAACTGGGAGACGGTGGATGGGGCACAAACTCTGACCAGGGGCTGCCCCATCCCACTTTTCAGGCTGCTCTGTCTTCCATTTGGCCACACAGGAGCAGAGGGAGCTTGTAGTGGCTTTCTGACACTACTTTCTCCTGGCACCCTTCTCCATTGCTGAGGCCTTGGGTATGTGTAACCCTTTCAGTAGGCTTGAACGGGCACATCTGCAAGACCAAAAGTGGCTAGCATCTACACACCTCTCTCAGTCTGGTTCTGGGCATTGCTACTGTAATGCTAGACAAGGGATTAAAACACAGCACACCCCAGTCAGCACAGTAAACCCCAAGGTTAAGCATCTTTCCGCTTCAGTGGTTCACACACCAAGCATTTCAACTCTTTCTTTGGTGGGGGAGTAATTGCTTTTCTAGACAGGTTTGCAGTCTCAGATTCTGAAAGCAGCCCAAGATGACAAAGATGGACAGCAGTGTGGGTTTCATCTGCTTCCTCAGCTGCCCTCTGCATCTTTTGTATATATTTCCATTAACAAAATTTCCCACTTCTACAGAGCTTCAAAAGCACTTCACACAACTTCACAACCTATTCCACACTGGTGTTCGTACTGATCCTATTTCACAGATCAGGAGATAATTTCCCCATCTGTAGCAGCCCACCCTCCAGTTCTGTTTTTGGGTGAATTTCCAGGATTTTTGCTTTGCCTTGTACCCATATTGTTCCTCTATCCCCCTTTTTCTAGTGGTAAGAAAAATGCGACAGACTTGTTTGTTGCTGATACAATGCTCCTTAACACAGGTTTGTGAGAGGGAAGCTGAGGCGTGGAAACCTTTCCCAGGTTGTTGAAACAAGTCATGGGCAAAACCCAGCCATTTTCACTGCCAGTTCCTTGCCATAACAATATACATTCTCTTTCTCCCTCAGTGCAGTGAACTCATGTGCTTTCCCTGGCCTGTGACTTTACCTTGCCTGGCTTCAGTTTGACCCAGAGTTCATTTTCAGGTCTCCGCAGTTCGGTCGTGAGTGTGCGGTGGGCAGCATACCAGCGATGCACGACATCATAAGGCACTGTGTTGATGACAGCTCGGTCATAGTTATTGTACCTGGGCCAGAACAAAAATAGAAGAGATGGTAACCATGGATCTACAAGCAGAGCAGAGACTGATATTTCCACAGGAAACCCAATGGACATCTTTAGAAAGGCCACAGAAAAACTCATTAGGGGTTGCTGTGTGTTTTTACAGTGATGGAGGGAGGAGCGGGGAGAAGGAAAGAGAGGGATTTAAGCAGGAACAAATATAAAGCCAATCTAAACTTATCCTCATTGAATTATTTTCCAAAACCAGAACAAAACATCACATCACAGTTTAATATTTTGTTTTGGATCTCTTTTAGAACCTGCTGGCTACAAACAACCTGATTGTGACCCTCTCTTATAAAATCCTTTTAACTACAATTGACAATTTACACTGTGTGCAGGGTGACGTGTTTCTTGACGTGCAAAATGTCAGACCACTGCGGGGCAAGCTAAACTCAACCTCAGTCATTCGTCAGCTTGGAATGCTGAGAGGGTGAAACTCAGAATGCAGAGAGCTGGCAAAAGGCTCACACACCAGAGTGATTATTTCTCTCAGGGGGCAAGTGGGAACAACAACAACAACAAAATCGAAAGATGTCCGGTTAGTGACCTGTATGTCAAGGGACAGATGGGTATAAATTCTTAGTCAAAGGTCAAGCCTGATGCATCATGAAGAACCTTAAACGTTGCCTGAATTATTCAAATGAGACTGGGTCAAACAGAAGTACATGTACTATCTTCTAAATTGCTGACCAATCTTGATTCTGTGATTCCATGACCAATAAGTGACTAGTTCAACACTGTTCTGGAGATACCAGAGTTGGAATTAACTGACCAATCATCATCCTCCGTGAGAGTCAGCAAAAGCGTGATGCAGTGCTATGTCCATTTAATGAAACAATGGTACAGGAGCAGGGCCTAATGTTTATAGCTCATTTTAGACGTCATTACAAGGCACAAAGATGGCACACAAAATGAAGCATTGCCTAAAGTAAATGATACAAGTCACACAGCCTGCATTCTAACCAGAATCCAGATAAAACTTGGACTTGGTTTCACTCACTCTCGGTGTAGACTAGGTGGACATCCAGAAAGACTTGTGTATAGGGAGTCCAATCCTGCTGGCACTGAAGTCAATGGAATGGCTCTCATTCATCTGTGGTGCTCAAGAGGAAGACCTGTACCACCTGCAGCCCCCAAGCAGAAAGGTGACAGGGCAGAGCACTGGAGTGGCAACACTGGGGTTGGCAGCTAATCCCCATCTGTGATTTAAGAGCCGGAGTTATCCACTCAGATATGGACAGTGTCTGGACTGTGATTTCATGGTGGTGTGATTGCTTGCATAGATGGCCTGAAAATTCCCTGGACACATCCCCATTTGAGATCTTCACATCCTCCTGTCTGTCTGGAAGTTCAGTAGGGACAGAACAGCCTTGTGATTGTTTCAGACATTTACCATGAATGGCCATTAACATCAGGAGTGTGGAAGTGGGTGAGAATTTTATAAAATATGCAGATTAGAATAGTGGTTTCCACCCTTTCTAGGCAACTGTTTTCATTTTTCAGACAAAGACCTTGGCTACAGCCAAGGCCCATTACCCCCATTTCAACCGAAAGCCTGTAATCCATATTAGAGCCCAGGCTGCTTCAAGCCCAGTCCTGCAACTGGTCTGTGGAAGAGCAGACAGCTTGCAGTGAATGGGAGATAGGCAGAGTCCAGGACAGAGGCTTATATTTAAAAGGTAAAGCAGAGAGTCTACAGTGCCAATCAGAAAAGCCTTCAACTCCAGCACTTGTACAGGAACTGGTGACTGAGAGGGGCTATAGAAAATGAACAATGCATTTTGTAAAGGAGCATGGTTTTCTCCCTTGCCTTTAATAGCTACTTCCTCCCTTGTGAACAATGGGACTATCTATAACTCCTCACCTGATCAAATAGAGTTCATTGTTCCAGGGGTAGATATTCAAAACCGGTCCAACTCCAACCATGTGGTTGTGACAGCCCCCAACATTCTCAATGTACTCGTGCTTCAATGGCACTTTGGTGAGGAGCTCAAATTCTTCAGGAGCTTGCTTGAGAACCTGCTCTGCTGCATAGAAGCCATCCACCAGCAGCGTCCTACCGCCTGTTCCTTCGTGCTTGAGGCAGTGGAACACCTGGATCCTGCAAGGGAAGAGAGAACATACATCACAAAGGAAGAGTCCGTCAGTCTGTCAGATGATAGAGAATAAAGTCACGTGGGCAGCTACAGGAGGACATTACCATGAAGGGAAGAGGAATTTGAAAAAGTAGCAGCTCATGACAGCTTTGGAGTTTCTTGTCCAGTATGCATCATTTAATTGAGACACCTGCCTTCAAACTGCTACGGCCCAAAAGCAAGTGGTAGGTGCTCCCATTTCACTATGTCTGGTATCATACATTTCACTGAATGAGGACAGTGTTCAGAAAGCTAAGAGTACTTAATCCTAGAATACAGTGTAAGTAATTGAGAAATTCTAAAGCTCCAATCTTAATACCAAAGTTATGACCTGAAAACTGCAGGTTTATTTAGTACAGTGGTTTTAGCACTGCACCCACCTTATAACTCAAGTCTGAAATGGCACCTTCTCTTACTAGGGAAGAGAGGACATGGCTTAATTAAAATACTGTGTTAGTTTCCAGAGCAGTTTTCACAATGATCAAATTACTTTTAAGTATTTTAAACTATTCCCAAGCCAAAAGATTCACCCTGAGTTTAAAAAGTTCAACAAGCATAAAACTAATCCTGCTAGAAAATGCCTTAGAATAAAGTTAATTAAAAAGTAAGCTTTGGTAACATGGGGGATCCAAAATTAAAGTTCTATTTAAAATGAACTTATACATTTCTTCGGGCTTAGATGGTCTCATCACTGTAGCATCTGAGCACTGTAAAATCTTTAATGGATTTATACTCACAATCAACCTGCAAGGTACAGTACTGCTGTTATTTCACTGTACAGATAGGGAAACTGAGGTATGGTGCCTGAATGACTTGCCCAAGTCCACAAGAAGTCTGTGGCACAGCAGGGAATTCAATCAGGCTTCTTGAGTCCCAAGATATTTCCCAAGCCACTAGGCCAGCCTTCCACAAAATATTGTAAGGTGTGGAATTCTTAGACAAGGACATCCAAACACCCTGAATTTACCATCTCCAACATACTTACTTGGTAAGATGCAGTCTGACAGATGACCTCCCCAGCCACACCAAGATCCCCCATACTGGTTTTATGTATTGAGGGTTTTATCTGTTAAATTACAATCAACACTTTCTAAAGCACCCTGTGCTTTCCTTGTAGGTCTCCAGTTCAACCCCAACTGACTGGTTCTAAACGTTAAGAGGCCCCATGAAAAATGGTGTTCAGTGATCCACCCAGCTCATTCTCACTTGCAGCATCTCTCTGTTGAGCTCTAACTATCGCTTTACATCCAGCAGCTGCAAGAGACTTCAAAACTGGCACTACCCATTCAAAGGCAGGTCTCCGACAATGGAGAGAGAACTCCATTAACAGACGAAGAAGGCTGTAGAAAGGTTGCAAGGGGACACTATGGCTTTCTAAACTAAAGGTCAGTGACCTGCATACTGTATCTTCTAGGGGTAAATCCTGCTTGTTTATCTTAGGCTATCAAAACTAGATAATGCTGCAGGCCACTGTAGATAGTGACACCCGTTTGATGAGGGAGATGGGTTTCTTTCTGAGCAGAAAAGAACAATAGCAGCTAATGAACAGCAGTTTCTCCAGTTATGGGTTGAAACAGAAACCTTTCTTGCTCTGCAAGAAATAAAGAAATTTTTGTATTTGTCTCTGTGGAGCTTATGTTGGATGGTTCCTTACTCAAATCAGCTGTGCAGTGCGTACTATGCAAAAAGGGCCTTAACAGAATGCACAGCAGTTCACAGAACATAATGAGCAACACCTGGATGGGAGTGTGTTAACACGACCTGTGCTTTATGCTAGTACTTCCCTCCCACATACGCAGCACAGTAATAAAGCATTGCTCATTTAACATGCCTAGCTGCCATGCAAGTTACAAACTGCAAATGAAAACTGAGTCTCCTATACAACAGTGTGATCAACATTAGGCCACTTGCTTTTACCTATCTGGGCATAAAAATATGCCTCACAAACAGGGTATACAGGCTGCACCACAGAGGCCTGATGGGACTAAAGCTCCTGTGACTACAGTCTGGAAACGAGCATTTCATGAGGATGTTGCGGTTCTGAAGAAGTAAAAATGGAGACTCTGGACCTGATGAGTCAGAGCAGCAGCTTGTGTTGCTGATTACAGTAACACATCACTGGAGGAAGGTAAATCCAAACTGATGTGATAACTGATCCTTCTTGGAGGTCTTGCTCAGAACATGTGTAATGATGGTACATAAGTCAGCACAACCCACCCATCAAGGCATACACATAGTCACTAATATGCAGCTTGTGAATGCTGGGATTCTGTAATCCATACTCTCAGAATAGATTTTCATGGCAATTTTTTCTGACACTGGAAAGCACAAGAACTACTAGGTGTTGAGCAGCTGGGCCTACTATATACAGTTGTATGGCCTACTTTCTCCCAAATGAGCACCAAAGAGGTATTTGAGTCTCCTTGGCTACAAGAGGTAAAAAAACAACAAGCAGTTGTGTGGGACTTTAAGCCTAACAGATTTATTTTTTGCATGAGCTTTCGTGGGAGAAGATCCCACTTCCTCAGATGCTTCGAAGATGGGTGAACTTACAGAAAGGAATGAAACTAAATGCAAGGGGGTGTAAAACATAGGATCAGGTCATAAAGTAACAGCAAATCAGAGCAGTTTACAGGCTTAAAGAATGGGAAGCCTGAAGTCAAATTACCCTTTGTAATGTGAAAAGAACCCATAATCTCGATTGAGTCCTGCTTTCACAGAATTTAGCTTGCATATTAATTCGAGTTCAGCTGTTTCTCTTTGGAGTCTTGATATCCCAGGTACATCTCTAACAACAGTTAACAAATCCATCATCAAGTGATTAGGAAGATGGAAGTGCTCAGCAACTGGTTTCTTTGTTCTTTGATTTCTGATATCATCTCTGTGCTCATTCAGTCTCTTATGGAGCGATCGTCCTGTTTGTCCAATATATAAGGTGTTGGGGCATTTCTTGCACATGATGGCATAGACCACATTAGTAGATGAGCAGATAAATGAGCCTTTGATGGAGTAGCAGGCTTGATTAGGACCTATGATGGTGTCTGTTGTGTAGATATGTGGGCAGACTTGGCAGCATGGTTTTTTGCAAGGGTGTGTGCCTGCTTCAATGTTCTTGTTGTTAGATCTGTAGTTGCTGGTGAGTATCTGTTTAAGATTAGGGGGCTGCCTATAGGCAAGGAGTGGTCTGTTTCCTAATGCTTGAGAGAGAGAGGGATCATCTTTTAGAATAGGCTGTAGGTCCTTAATGATCTTTTGCAGAGGTCTGACTTGAGGATTGTATGTGGTGACTAGTGGTGTTCTGTTGCCTTCTTTCTTGGGTCTCTCCAGTAGTAAATGACTTCGGGGAACCTGTCTAGCTCTGTCAATTTGTTTTCTTACTTCCCCAGGTGGGTACTGTAGTTTCAAGAATGCTTGATAGAGATCCTCAAGATGTCTGTCTCTGTCTGAGGGATCAGAGCAGATGCGGTTATATCTTAGGGCTTGGCTGTAGACAATGGATCGTGTGGTGTGTTTAGGATGGAAGCTCGAAGGATGTAGGTAACTATACCGATCAGTAGGTTTTCGGTATAGGGTGGTGGTGATATGTCTATCCCTGATTTGTACTGTAGTGTCAAGAAAGTGGATCTCCTGTGTGGAGTGTTCCAGGCTCAATTTGATGGTGGCTTGGAAATTACTGAAATCTGTGAAAATCTTCAAGAGCATCGCTGCCGTGTAGTCATTCAACAGTCAAGCCCTTGTAAGTCTGTGTGCCTGAAGGACTGTGAAGTTTAAGGTGAGGGGGAAAAAAGGGACTTAAAATATAAAGTGTGCTGACAGATTTCAAAATCAAACAGGATTTCAGTGCAGCAGGATCATACTGTTGGAATCGGTGAGTTTGTATAGTGCATGGCTAGGGCCAGTCAACCCACTTAACAAAAATTCTGCTGTTAGAAATGAATTATTCTAGTGAATTACTCTTGCCTTTTGTGCTGCATCTTTGGGAAGCAGCAAGCACATACCCACAGGGCTCCTGGAAGTAAGTGGTGTCGGTGTGACGATCCAGAGCCAGTTTTGTGTATGCCGTGTCTCCCCGAGAGAAATCAGAGGTGAAATACCACATTCTACCATAGATGGTCTCCCTGGAACAGAAAAGGCAGGATATGGTCAGGTGTATCACATAGAGGGGCCGGTAAACACAAGTGGTATGACAGAGATTGCTTTAGGGATCTTCCTCTCTATTTTCATAAGTGTATCCATCCCCATCCCCCAAAATGTACAAGTCACAATGATATGGGCCTGCTGCCTATTTTTAGCATTTACATTTTAAGCGACTTTAGTTACTAATGTTTCAAGTGATGGGGCTTCTGCAACTTTCTTTAAGCATTTAAATCCTTTCCCCCATAACAGAGGCCCAGCTTCTCCCCTGTGTAACCCTCATTGCCCTTGAAGTCTCATAACCACCTTCTTTTTAGCAGTTTAACGGATCTCCTCTTACACCATTCCTATCAAATCAACAAGTATCCCTATGGAGGCATTCATATTCCTGCACTCTGAAGAGGCCAGCCCCCAAACAGCATATATACTCCTTCCTCTGGGATTACACAGATCTCTGCTTGAACTTCCCCTCAACAGTCACCCTAAAAACGCTGAACTATGGAAAAGGCAGATGATTGGTAAAGGAAGCATGCTGAACACAAGCAAATTGTGCAACTAGAAAACTGAAGAGCACTCAAGCCTAATCCTTAAGGGTATTTAGGTGCCTAACATCCAATGAAATCAAGGCTCTTGAATACCTCCGAGGATCTGAGTCTCAGGCACTGCACTGATGAGGTCTATCAAGTACCTAGATAAAAAAGACATATGGGACTCCCTTGGGAAGTGGCAACTGAATGATGTAAATCCCTGCACAGCAGTGGCCTGCAGCACATAAGCTATGTCTACAGCGCTGAGTCTGGAGACAGCCTGAAATTCAAACCCAGGCTGAACCAGTGGGGATTTTGCATTGTTTTAAATGTGAAGTATCTTTCCCACACTCTTCCTTTAGAGCCAACTACAGGCTGTTTTCATCTCTCCGGCTCCCAGGCTGAAGGCTGCCCTCCCAACCCTTCAGATCAAAACAGGAAACATCTCTCCTAGTGAAGCTCAAATCTTCCCAGTCCACCACTCTTTTATTGCTCTGCACATTATCTATTAATACAACAGTGACGAGATGCTACATATGCAGCTCCACAATGCTGTAAGCCCAGCCTTCATGAGGCAGAACCTTTAGACATGGCAGATTCTACAGTGTAACACTCCATCTTGTATCAAATAGCCTGGCCACAGAGACTGCAGGGCCCAGCAAGTCATACTTCATTGACTGCAGTATGGCCACATCATATTCTGGAATCTAGGGAATGGGAAGGCTGCATCTTCATATTAAAAAAAGAGAGGCTATGCGCAGTTCCTTGTTATGTTTGTTGGCCTTTGAGAGCTCCTAGAAAGTTGCATACAGTTTCTCTAGTTACCTGATCAAGCTGACCCTCTCTGCTAAGATTTCTGTGTCCTCTTTGGTTGGAGGGACGTTTTCTACAAAAGCAATGCCATACAGCAGGAAGTTCTGCAGGAATTCTTTCAGGCCCTCATTCGTCTGCAGGAAGCTCTGGCAGTCAACAGAGGGCACCTGGGCTTGCTTATAGATCTCTGCATTCCAGAGAATTCGAGGATGCATGACCTGTCGCTTCTGACCCTCGTAGCTGTTCTTCACCAGCCAATCTAACCCATACCTGGTCACATGACCATCTGGCCCTGTGAGAAAACAGAACATGTTATTGCCACTCAAGTCAGACACTGAGGAGCTTTAGGGGTGATCAGCCAGTTTCAAACAGGGGACTGGGATGTAATCCTCACCATATAATTTTAGCTAGCAACAGCTTCTTACTGTAGAGCTAGATTTTTCTTGGATAAATTACATGACAAAGTTATCTCTGAAGCTTCAGTGAGCATGTGAATATTTGATATACCACATTGTTATTTCATAGTTCAAGCAGATCCTTTATTCACATTAAGAGTTCTAGTTCCCACTAGATTACTTTAATCTTAGTCTTAGCATTCCATATTCTGGCTCACCCCCCGTACATGATGTGGTGCCTGATTCAAAGTTCAGAACAGAATGTATCAGCTTTGCAGTCCTATAACAGAAAATCAGATCCACTAAATAAAATGCCCTAGAAAATACAGAGTGGTAATGCACCAGGACTCAGGTACTGAGAGCAAAGGAATGAAATGAATAAACTGTTGCACTCTAAAAGGGAAAAATCTACAATCACTTCTTGAAGCAGCAATAAAAATGACAAGCTGTAGAGCAGGGTAGAGGACAAAGTAGGAAACTGGAGTCCTGATCAGACCCTCATACTAAAGAGGAAAATGCAAAAGGAAGCCATTCATCTTGTAATTTAGTCTTCGAATATCAGCATCTTCTCTTGTTCAAACAACAACATTTAAAAAATTGCAGATGACTGCTCACATTTGGAACAAAAAGGAACAAAGCTTTAGACTCTGAAGCAGTATTTACAACCATGGCTCAGGCCAGAATCACACTCTATTCCAAAAGCATTTACTCACAGCTAGGTCTCTTCCCAAAGCAGCACTTGATCTAAAGATAACCCTGGCATTCCCAGTAAACATAATAAAAATGTAAGCCCTTTGCTGGGACCCATCAGCACATCTTTCCCACAGCCAGCGAGTCTTAACAATTAGCTCAAGAATGTAAGCTAAATAGCACCCATTGGGCACTGGTAAATCTTTATCAAACGTTTATATCCAGTTCTTTGATTTATTTGGACTTCTTCTTTGGTGGAGGAAGTTGGGCACCGCCTTTATTTTGTGACTACAATGGTTTGATTTTGTCCTATTTAAAAATAAGCTTTAAAAAGAGACCTCTCTCAATTTTATTTTTTACTCGTTTGAAAAAGAATACCAAAGAGAAAAGAAAAATAAATAATTTTTAACTTTGTGTAAACAATGCACAAAATAAAAGAGCTGTCAAGCTGAAATGTTTCTCCCCATTTGTGTGGGACTTTTAACAATCTCAAGAGGAAAAATGCCACTGTATAGGGGGAAATGTGATTCTGAACCACAGTAGTAGGCAGGAGCCCGAGATGATCTGGATCTACTTTGAAACACTGTTTCTAATTGATATTGTCTCTTACAGATTAAATTAGTTCAGCTCTCATGAACGACTGTATAAGAAGCTGTCGGTATGCATAAAAAAATGCAAACAATGAGGCCATGTCTAAACAAAGAAACTTGCCACTAGAATTATAGTGCTAAATCTCCCTATATGGACACACTAAGAATGCCCGTTTTCTGGTTTAGCTTATGTCATGGTATAAGACACTAATTCCAGAAAAAGAGTGGGGATTTACAGAGAGATACCAGTATAGTCAAACCAGTAAATTTCCCCATGCAGACAAATCCTAAGTTTCAGACCTCCATGGAGTGAGAAGCAGCTTTTTAGACAAATTGAAGACACAGTGACAGTTTCCTTTTCATTTAAAAGCAGCACAACTTTGGAAACATTTTAAGGGAAGTGCTGATTGTAGAAAGCACCTCAGGATGTTTTGCAGAATGACAGCCATCAGTGTTTACCTCAGCTGCAGCTGAGCCCTTTCATAACATTTAGTTCACAGGTTCCCTAGACTTACATGTTAGAAAGAGCGTGGTCTCATCCACTCGGACGGTCTTTGGTTTGATACCCAGCTCCACACTAGCTGTGTCTAGGCTGCGCTGGTTAGTCTTGGAGTTGTAGCAGGATGCTGAGCGACAGTGATCACGCAGCCATACATAATCAAAGCGCATCAGGGTGTCCGCATACCTGAGCTCTGGGGAAAGAGAGTTAAAAGTTTCCTTGGTCAAACAAATTAAACACAAGGGGCTCTCTATGCTGCACCAGGGAGGTGTAACGCCTAGTTTAGCTGCACAGCTACGTATAAGCTCTCTGTGAGCTAGCACTCCATAAACAGCAATGTGGCCACAGAGGCCTGCACTCACCATGCAAGTATGTATCAAGGATTTCAAACAGGGCTGTACTGGGCAGCTAGTCCGTAATTCATTGTGGCCATACGGCTATTTTTAGCATTCTATTTGATCAGAGCTCCCATGTGTCCACTGGAGCTGGGAATTATACCCCCAACAAATGTGTAGATGCACCCCAAAAGGCTAAGAACCACAATGTCTGTAAAAACAATGAGAAGTCCCACTTATATCATATCATATCATATCATAGGGCTGGAAGGGACCTCGTGAGATCATCGAGTCCAACCCCCTGGGAATTGAACCCAGGACCTTCTGCATGTTAAGCTTGCAACAAAAGTGAAGTCTGTTAGCACATATCCTTAAATCACTACACAAACATTACCCAGGATGTTGTGAATATTAGGTCAGTGTTAATTTCACCAGTGCCAAGTAGTCTGTTGATTGATTAGTTCTCACTGAGCTCACAAAGGTCCCCTTCTGTGACATTGTAGAGAAGGAATAATGCAGTCTTTGCCATGCTAGTGACATATCTAGGCAATTACTTATTTTTTTCCTCCTTATTCCTTGACAGACCAGACATTTATTCCCTTTGCAGAAGTGCTATCAAACAACAGCCCTAGATAAGATGCCCCCTTCAGCATATTGCTAACTGGCGACTGTACAGAAATGCAGAAAAACACCACAGCCAAATAGGATAGTGCTACACAAACAGGCCCACATGGGTGCCATGGAAAATATCACTGCATTGACACTGAAATACTACTTTGCCCCACAACATGGCCAGGCACCTTCTCTTTGCTCCCATCCCCAAACAACCTAAAACTGTCTCAGCCCACTCCAACGTCTCTAAGAATGTCTCTGTGTAACAGGTGAGTCCTTCCCTTCCAGTCCAGTCGGCTTTTGAAATCCAAGTACCCAGATCCATATGCAAAACGGCATTGTATCATCCTTTGAATCAGACATATCTTGAATACTGGGCAACTTCCTTTAAATACACACTTAAAAGAGATGCTCTGAAATACAAAGGTTCCCCAACTAGCTTCACTTGATATGGCTAAGATATATCTTGCCATGGGAACTGTATGTGTGTTGGAAGGCTACACACCAATAGTTAATTGCCTCCAGGTACATATAGAGCAGAAACTAGCTAAGAAGGACCAGGTATCATTTAACACTGGAGCTATTAGGGAGTTATTGACTTGTCTGTCAGCTGCATTCCCTGTCAGAGAGACAAGGGGTGAAGTGGCTTGTCCAAAGCCATGCAGCAAGTCAAGGCTGAGATGGGCTTAAAACTCAGGAATTTCCTGCTTAAAACTCTGCCTTCACCTGCTATACTGGGCTGTCTCAAAACAGTTAGGAGATGAAGATGCCTGGTCCAATACATCCCTGAAAATACCAAATCAAACCTCTGCCATAATCAGAGGCCTGACTCTACTCTCACTTACAACAGAGGAAATCAAGAGTAACTTCACTTAAGCAGCAACAGCATGGTGAAGCATAACCAGAAAAAGCTTCCTCCCACCCATTCCCATGTGTTGAGAGGGACACAGGCACACATGAACACACACATGCACACAAACACACTCTCTCCCCCTTACCTAGATGATCACCATGCAATTCCCAGACACAGTTCAGAGATGCTGGGGCTGTATGGTGCCAACGGGCTGCAACAGGAAGGATTTTTCTGTAACAGGCCTGCCATGATATCTGGCGTTCTCTGCTTCTACTCAGCAGGCACTGGGTACTGGAGAATAGATGCGTCAACCTATGGCACCACATACTGGAGAGATTCAAGGGGAAGGAAAAGACCAATGTTATTGTGGCTAGTTCTAGGTTACTATTCATCATCACTGCAGAGGTGGCAATCAGAGACTCCCCCCACCCCCTGTATGCTATACATGTATAACAACAAGATAGGGCCTACCCAAAATAGTTTAGTTTACATTAGTGACATGACATGGCAGGTAGATGAAAGACAAATGTACGGATATGAAAGCAACAGGAGCTAGACTAGGTGAAACTTGGCTGCGTGCCTGAATCAACACACGATCTACCCAGACATCATCAGTTGGACAGCGAAAATAATTTAATATGTTTCAGGTTTTTAACTAAAAAGCTTTTTAATAGGGAGCTTTATTGCTGAGCTTTGAATGCTCCTACTTCTGTATCATCTGAATTACTGCATAGCCATGCAGCGTTTTAATCTTAAATCAGCCTGCCCGGCTATTTCCTGGAGGGTAGAATCCACCTGTTATCATTACAACACTGACAGAGCCCCCATCAGAGTGATATCTGGGTGTCTTTGACTCAGCTTTAAATCAATAATAAGTATAGGAATGTCTGGAAAATATAACTGCATCAAGCAGAAGATGGAGATATTGAAAGTGACTTTTCTCTGGGCTATCTACACTGCTGTGTGATTTTGACGGCTATGGGAGATATGCAAGGTACTTAAGTTCCAAAGGGGGTTGCCATGCAGTTCAGCAAAACAAACAAGGAGTCCTGTGGTACTTTTAAAGACTAACAAATTTATTTATGCATGAACTTTTGAGAGAGAAAAATTCCACCTTGTCACCGACTACCTACCTTCTGCTTATCGCGCTGTCTTTAGTAGCATGAACCAGAGAGAAATCCCTTCCCTCCAACTTAGCGCTACTCTTTCTGCAAGGATGGTCTTCAAGCATCAGCTTCCTGATCGGCTGAGCAGGTCTTCGGAGACCCGATCAGTCAACCAGGGAAATCAGACAGTCAGCAAAGACAAACCCTCTGTTACATTTTTACCCCCATTTTGGGTGTTTCCTTTATCATTCAGAAAAGAACATCTCCATAAGTCTGCTCTGATTCGCCACACACTTCTGACCACCAAGCCTGGTATCTCTTCTTCTAGCATTTCCACTTAATGCTCTACTTGTCTGTGGAGATCCCAGGTGCTGGCAAGGAGAGCAACAGAAATACAGAGGCTGCAAGTTTCCACAGCCCAAGATTTCAAATGAATTGAGCTTGGGGCATATATCGTTTACTGAGAATAGGAAACAATTTTGGTTTTGGTGGCTACTGAAACCTAACAGTCCCTCTGAAGTAGGCTGTAACCAAGCAGGCTGTTTACTGATCATCTGGTTTCAGATTAGAATCAAGGTGTTTTGGCTCTGAGCACTGGGGAGGAGGAGGCAGAAGGAAGGCAGGGAAAAGAGAAAACTATGCTGCTGTCTCCCAGGCCTGTGGCTTGGGACAAGCATATTGGAACTACTGGATGGTATCACCTTAAGTGCCCAAGCACAGAAGACACTAAAAACTTACATTCATAACTCTTAGTACCTTGAATGACCAAATTTACTATCTACCTCAGTTTTGCATTAGGAGATGTCAGGGTATAGAAAGCACAACAGATTGACCAATGTTAAGTTTTTAAATGGTGTCCAGTAAAAACCAGGTTTTTTTAAAAAAAAGGGATACTTTTTATCCAAGAATCACAAAGCACTTTACCAACAATGACTGACTATGCTTCTTCTGCCCCTGAAAGACTGGGACGTATCCCACTTCACATCTGGGGGAAACTGAGGCACAAGGTGCCCTGATGAAGCAGAGATGACGACTCAAGAGTATTGAATCCAACTCCCTTGCTCTGATCACACTAGTTACACATGAAAGTGAATTAGGCAGATCTCGCCTCAGCCGTGTCCCTGATAAATCACTTCACAAAGCCATACAATTTCCAGTGTGTGCCGAAGAGAAAGCTAGGGCCAGAATGACAAGACATAGGGCACCTTGCTGCTGAGTTGCAGCACTGGCAGAGCTGTCTGAGGAAAAATGACAATGTCTGCTTTACAAATGGCCTGGCTCAAGCCAGCAACAGTCAATCGTTTTTGTGAGCAAACTTCTCACGCCTAAAACCAGAACACTCTAAAAACAGAGTTAGACAAATCTGGTAGAAAAGCCTTTACAATAATGAAAGGCAAAATAGTCTTCAAAAGATGCTACCTTGACCCAAGTTGATTTTATGGCATTTACACAATTTACAAATCCAAAATGTATTACATACTATTGCACACATGGAACCAGAGACAAGATCCTTGAGACTTAGAGCTGTAAACTACAGACTGCTGATCAGAAGGCCAAACTTCAGCTAATGAAGTTCAACCAACAGGGTAAGAAAAGCAGAGTCCAAAACCATGCATTCGGTATTCTGTGACAACTTCTCGTTTTATACTGTATGCTGAACGCATAGTGGTTCATTTCAGCTTTTGAATCACCATCTGAGAATAGCCACAAAGTTAGCAGAAGGAAAAACAGAGGATCTGTATCCATTTTTATATACAAATATACAGAATGCAAAATAAGAAAAGTTGCTGCTATAAACTTGTTTAGAAAATGGCCTCTGCCTCTGGGTGTTTGAACTGTAGTTATCTCCTTCCACGCACACTTCTTTTATATCCTTCCTCTTTCAGTATCAATGGTGGCCAGAGAATAAAAACATACAGATCATTTACCCATAGACTGTCTAATCCAGGCAGAATCACACTGTGCTTCTAATCTCTTTGCAGGAACTGGTCATTGTAGTAAGTGTTCTCTGTATATTTGAGTCAAGTTTCAGTTATGGGTATTAAAACCGAAAGAATTTGGAGAAGCCAAAACCAAGAATCCATATACTAGAGAGCATTTACATTTTACCTTGGGTGCCAGTTTAATGAATCCTGACTGAAAGCAGCAAGTTACTGTCCTCATTAAAATTAGCCATTTAGACAGCTACATTTTCTTGTACTCAGCTTACCTGTATATTGTTGACTTTTAAATTGCCCAGATCTAGTTATCACAGCAGAGAAGTGCAGTGGGTTGATGTTTCAGGACAAAGTGTACCGTAAGATGTGATAAAGAGCGGGCAGGCAGAAGCAGCAGCTAAACCTCTCAGTCTGAATCCAGAAGAGTTTGAAATGGGAGATATATTAAATCATCAAGCCCATCCCTCGAAGAGGGCAGGGCAGAGTCCCATCAGAGCACTTCATATACTACAGACAAGGAGTCTGGTGGCACTGTTAAAGACTAACAAATTTATTTATTGCATAAGTGTTTGTGGGAGAAAGCATCTTCAAAGCATCTGACTAGGTGGGATTTTCTCTCACAAAAGCTCATGTGATAAATCTGTTAGTCTTTAAAAGTGCCACAGGACTCCTTGTTTATTTTGCTGGACTAGACTAACATGGGCACCCTTTTGGAACCATCTTATACTAGTTATCCAAAAGGCCAAGGACAGGAATGAGAAAGACATCAACAGACTCCTAACCCAAGACAAAAGCATGGAGAGGGAGGGAGAGCCTTGTAGAGAAGGGAATGCAAAGAGTAGACAATTTAATATACCAGGACCACTTCTTATTTGCATTTTAAGGAAAAATGCCATAGCACATCCTTCTAGAAAAAAAAGAGACAAGAAAGGCTTTTGTTGCTGTAGAAAACCTAGGGATGATAGCTGCAAGGAACAGAATAGCACCTCTGTGGCACATATAAGAGGCACTCAGTGAGATTTGATTAGAATTAAACAGTCTTTCAGTTCACTTTCTAAAGTGCTTGCACTTCCTATTTCAAGGATGGAAAGATATTTAGCAAAGGAAGTTAGTTAGGATTCAAGTATTTCAAGCAATACAGTGGTTAGGGTATTAAACAAACTGTTGCTCTCCACACAATTCTTAGTAAGCATGTCACCATATTACAACAACCCATGTTACACCTGCCACTACCTGGGAAGGAGGATCTCTTTTTCCAGTCCTGCTAATCCAACAATAACATTTACTCATAATCAACAGAGCTGCAAACTCTTAACTTAGCATTAAAAAACTTATTTTTTCATTTGCTCAGTGGCTCATATCTATTCTCTTAGATCCCTCTTCTATTTTTAACAAACTTGCGACTAAAACAAAATGTCTATCACTAATGCCTTCTTCATTGGACAGAATTTTAATATTGCAACCAGCCCCAGCAAAGAGTAGCTTCATTGGGGGTGGGGGAGAGAATGGGACAGAAAAGCAAACCATTCCCCTAAGCAGCCTGGGAAAAAAAGTATGCTGTCTGCAAATTGCAGCCAGGATAAATATTTGGTGCTGGTTGCTTAGAAACAGTTGCATCTTTTCTACACTGCTTTAGAAAATGCAACCAACCATCCTTTGGCAGCACCAGTAGAGTTAAGAAAACCTTGGTGAACAGAATACTGATTAAACAGGGATAATGCCAAAGGCTCATAAGGAAATGCCACCTTTGGACAATTACCTTTCAATGCCAGTGGTAAATGAGAAGGTTATTAAAACTGTGTCAAGCACTGAAAGTACAATTATAAACCAAGAGAAATAATCCATAGCTATGTAAAGCCCAGTGACGACGGGTGTTTGAAATTACATGAAGGCTCATAAAGCATTTCCTTCAGTTACATACTCGTTGTATTAAAGATTTATGAAGCACATTACCCTGCACAAGGGCCAATTATTAAAAAAACCAAGAAGTGGACTACGTTCTCATATCAACCTGGATTATTTTCTCTGCTGAGAAGCAATCTTCTGGATTTGCTGTACTATCTTGAAGCAGCAGGCAGTTTTCCACAATGCAATAATTCCCTGCTTTCCCTCAGTAAAGGTTACATCAACAGCTAAGTAGCTAGGTCAGACATCAGGAGACAATGTCAGCTTTGCAATTAATATTGCTAGAAATGGAAGCTGTAAGCAAATACCTGGCATTTGATCTGACTGCTTGAGACAAGGCCCACTTTCCAGTAATCGTACTGAAATCTGCCAATTCTTAATCATATCTATGAAGACTTTCATTCGCACACTTAGATTTAAAGCCCATAGCACATGATTTTTTCTGCAATTCTCTGTTCCAGCAGACTAGCCAACTCTTTCCCACATGATCACATTTACAACAGTACTTACATCAGTCAAATGGGCCAATGTAACATGGTTCTGTTTTTGTGAGATCTGCACTTTGATACTAATAAACTTTTGACTAAATTCAGGAAGGCTAGCTGATATGACAGAGGTGTACTGCCACCTACAGGAGAAGAAAGAAAACAGTGCCCTCTTCCAATGAGCTATCAATCACAGAGAACCCTATAATGCTGGTCACGGATTAATAAGATTTGAAGTAATAATTCCTGTGTAACCTTTGCATTAAACCACATTAGACAAAACTGTGCTAATATGGGTCTGAATTGTAGTGAAGACAGGGCCAAAATTTATCTGGGTCTAAGGCATCTGAGGAATGCTAATCAAAGCAGATGCCACAAGCTTTTGATAATTCTTGCTTAATTTTTGCAGCCCCCCCTTATTTCTACAAAGAACAATATTTGTTGTAAATTCCTTATAAAGCTAAAATGTCCAACTCTAAAATTTTATAGCACACAAATCAATATATACTCACTGTTTGGCTAAAAGGTGTAAACAAAAGAAAAATATACCAAATATTTTAAAACTTTGCATGCTTTCATACAAGAGTTAATAATCAGACGCTCTACTGGACTAAAATCAATGTGCAACTGAGAAGAGTTCAAATGTAATCTAGAGCAGTGTTTCTCAACCTTGTAACTAGAAAGTCCTCCCTCCCCCTGACTTCTGAAAATTTTAATAAAATACCCCAAAGCACCTGAATAAGTACTCCTGAAGTTCGCAGCTGCTTTCTGCCTCCTACCTCCCAGGTGGGGGCTAAGAGCAGAGAAAGAAGACGGCTGCCACTTGCACACACAACCTATGACTGGCTTACCACAGGTTGAGAGCCATTGATGCTAGTGGACTGAATTTGGGGCTGGAATTGACTGTGTGGTTGGACAAGACACTTAACACCTCTTTCAGCTTTCCCTTCAGTAAACAGGGACAATATTAACCAACTTCTCACAGTGCTGGCAGGGTTAAAGTTTATACAACACTTTGAGGATGTTAAGTATTGATTAACATTGTCCCTAGCGGGTGAAGAGATGAAAATGCTAAGTAGAAAAAGGCCTCTCCACCCCATGAACTCATCCCTTCCATAGTTCTGACTGACAGGAAGGCAATGCACGTGCACCATGTGCACGTTGGTCATTTGGATAAAGCAGACTTTACCAGACAGCTATCAGAAGTCTCTTGAGAGTTCAGCTTCCTCTCTTAACTGCTGGTACTCCTGCAGTGGCTATGGCTAACTAACCAGACAACATTGCCTGAGAAACTGTTACCAGCAAGCCATGGCTTCCATTGGAAACAAAGGTCAAGTCAACTCTTTCCCACACATCTCTCCACTATATCCACCACTCACAGAAAACAAGCTGAGCCTCCGTTTGACATCCACTAAATGTCATACTTTCATTTTAAGGCCTCTTTTAAAAAGATATTAAAAACAGAAGACCAGGATAATGTATTTTTGATCTAAGCAACATGGAATACTGTTAAAGTAAGCCATGGTCTACAGAGACAACATTACATACTTATCCACTTCCCCAAAGCAATCATTTGGCTGACAGTCTGGAAAATGGTAGCGTTTTAAGGATTAAAAGTCATCCAGCAAATCAGCCCCCTTGAACAAGATGCAGATTGCTGAGACAATCTATTTCTACAAATAAACCAAGTTCGTGTACCAAGCACGTTATCATTCAAGTTCAGAAAGTAGTTGTCTGGCTCAAACTGTTCGAAGTTCAACTCCCTCTCCTGTACTGAAGTGCAGTTCAGTAAATGGGGCACCGGACATCAGGCTTGAACACATAAATCTAGTTTTGACAGTTTAGTTCATCTAAAGCAGCAACACTGCATAAAAGCAAAGGGAGGGCTGGGCTAGAAAGAGGTCAGCTCTTCTCTCTCATCCCTTCAACCCTTTCACTAATTCGCAGATCAGGTTTTAAAAAAATTACAACACACCTCACTGGTCTTCAGGCAAGACAGTACATGGCACGTTTCTTCAACTGCTTTAGGACAGGAATAAAACAGCAAAGAAAGTTGCTCTGATACTTTGGGAAAGCAGTTTTACTACAGAAATTGAAAACTCGTGATATGAGGATCTAAACTAAACAGCTCCCATGAAGCTTGCGAGCTGGGCAGGGGGAAAGGGAATTACAGTGTGCAATTTTTCTAAGAGATGGGGGCTGGGGGATGTACAAACTATGAGAATACATCAAATGGCCAACAGAGAGGTCATAACAAGAGCAATATCCTGAAAGGGGTTTGATACCATGCCACAGACTAGTAAATGTTTAATAAAAATATCCTTTTTATTCCATCTCATTAATTAATGAAGAAGTGATGGCTCATTTGGATTCCAAACACATTTTATTTACTATGCATGTTTTCCCACCCCTAACCTTATACAATGAACCTTTTTTCCAAAGGAATTTTTTTTGTTCCCAGTCACAGAGTCTGAACCAATTTGTGCAACTAACACTCTCTAAAACCAGATGTGCAAATGACAATCTTATTAGTTGCCGCAGCTAAAAGCTGGTGGTCTGCAATAATTCTGAAACTAGAAGCCTTTCTGGTTCATATTAGCCTTATGCACTTTTGTCTAGAAACTTAAAAGTTACTTTTCACATCCAAATAATCTTCAAATGCCTTTTTATTTCTGCAAGTACAATATGTTAATCCACCCTTTAAACATTTTCCTCTCCCCTCTGATCTTACATGCTAAATCCTTCCAAAGTTTGAGAATACTGCCAGCTAAGACGACAGACTTTATGCCCTCATTTTCTGTATCTATCACCTTCCTTCACCTTTAAAAGAAGGAGTATTCATGAAAGATTCTTAACATCGTTTGTTCATCACACAAAAGCGTACTGGTGGCTTCTGTGCTACATGAAGATGTCTAACAATTCATCAAGTGCTGCTCTACGAAGTTGCACGTAGAGATATTTATAGACACTAGAACAAAACTAAGCTAACTTTCAATTCATTTCTTAAGTTTCCACTTGGGGACGTGAACAAAACTTAGAGCAGAGAAATGTAAGCCTACTCTCAAAAAACATAGCTATCTAGCAAACCTTCTTAGCTTTTGTTCGTACATCTTACACTGGATTCCCACAATTAAATGTTATATTGGCAAGAGTCCTTTTCTGCCAGCATAAATGCATCAACACTGGGGCTTCTGTAGATACAGAAATATCTTAAAATCCCCACTCCTAACTGACATCAGCATATTGGCAAAAGTTCCTAGTGCTGATGTGGCCTAAAAACACATGCCAAGTAGCTCAAGAGTAAATCCAGTGTAAATGGGATGGTTCTTGTTGCCAATAGCTCCTTACTTCCTATAGACTCAGCTGTGTGAGCCCTCAGTGCAAGTCTGATTACTGTTAAGAACGCTTACTTCCTCAGTAATGAGAGAAGGTATGATTTCAAAGAGAAAAAGTAGTGGAATATTTTGATTTCAGCTGAAGTCCAGGGATAAGGAACAGGGCCTCAGAACCATGGAACCTGAGAAGAGTGCCACGCAAAGAACAAGATTTATGGTTAAGGCACACTCCCGCAATAGCTGAAGTAACTGACAAGAAGAACAAACAGGATTAAAAAGAAGGGCACTGTTATCTGACACCAGCTTTTAAATTAGTAAACAACAAACTTCATTAAAACGTGTCCCAACTCTTCTGAACACTGTGAGCTTCATTTCAAAGACTTATACGTCTCTGAAGAGGAGCAGACATGTTAGTTGGAACCAAACTTGCTAGTCAGTTCTATACCCATTTTTCAATGGGGGCTGCTCACCAGTAAGATTTGTAGAGGATGTCTAAACAGAGGAGATGAAAACTCAAAGGCAGGATGGGACTGAGTGAAATTCTTATCTCCTCACAATTCAGTGTCCAAAAGGTAGCTGAGTTTGAGAGATCTGTACATGAGTCTTATCATGACTGCTATTAAAATAACTCTTATGAATTTCATATGACAAAGTGGGATGGTGCCCATGAAAGCTCATGCAATCAATACATTTGTTAGTCTTTAAAAGTGTCACAGAAGTCCTTCTTTGTTTAGCTGAAACTGACTAACACAACTACCCCTGTAGAACTTGTCCCTCCAAACCTTAGCTTTTCTACTGTTTGGAAGCCTCCTGAGGTTTGTGTATGAACCAATTGCTTTGATTTGCTGTAACAGACCTGATCTCATGACTTACAGTTCTCTACATTTATTTCCTCCCATTCTGTAAGCTCCCCATCTTCAAGCATCTGACAAAGCAGGATTTTCTTCCGCAAAAGCTCATGAGATAAATAAATTTGTTAGTCTTTAAACAAACAAGGAATCCTGTGACACTTTTAAAGGAAGAAAAGTAGATCTGTTTGCTTACTAGGGAGAAAACATTGTCAAGATGCAAGAGAAGCTGTCTGTGCCCTGCAGGGACGTTGAATGCCAGGTCCAGAGCTTGCAGACCAGGTTTTATGCATTTAGCAGGGGGATGTCTAGAAGGCAAATAAAGACAACAGGCAAGTGGTCTGGATTCAATCACGCCTATGCAGTTGGGCATTTAACATTTGAAAACAGCTTAGACAGATTAATTGCATTTAAGCGCTCAGAAGCCAAACAGTACAAATCATTATTGTAAGTCAATTTTTAATGCGCATATGTGACTCTTGCTATACACCAAAAGCTCTAGATGAATCTTTAGAGATGTCTGGCACTGCTCTTCCAACTGTATCGAGACATACAAATTGGAACTATTAAAGGAGGACAGACAGGCCCTGAATATAGGGAGACTGTTCGGTTAACAAGGAGTCATGTGGCACTTTAAGACTAACAGATTTAGTCTTAAAGTGCCACATGACTCCTTGGGTTTTTTTTGCTGGTCTAGACTAACATGGCTATCCCTTTGGAAATTGTTCAGTTAACACATACAAAAGATTCAAGAGTTCTGAAACACAACGAGATACAAACAAGGAGTCTTGTGGCACTTTTAAAGACTAACAAATTTATGTGTGAGGGTGGCATAACTCAGCCCAGACACAGAAAGGATCGAAAGCTTTCTCGATTCTGCAGGTGGTGGTGCATGGCTGTTCCTAGCTAGTGGGGTGATTTGCCTGGTTAATTCTGATAACGAATGAGACTCTGGCATGCTAACTAGTAATGTGACCCCTGACCATGCAATAAATAAGTCAGTGTTTAAAAGTGCCACAAGATTCCTTGTTTGTTTTGTTGAACTAGACTAACATGGCTATGCCTCAAACTTGTCAAAGGAGATACATTTGCCCTCACACTTGAAACCAGCCTACCTGTAACATAAGTGATGCAGGAAAAATAGCAAATGAGATTTACCAACATTTGGAAATTCAGATGAAGCAGTCTACCTTACTCCAGAAGACTGGTTCTTAGACTTTTTTAATGGTGCACCCCACGACCCCACCAGTGAACTTTTGCCTAACAATTAGCTCTCCCCCACCCCCGAAAAAATAAAAAAAAACCCTGTAGAGAGCACTTCCTGCACTATAGGCTTGTTTTATTTCTGAAAGGGAAGGGTTATAGGGAAGGGGGCCATTGGGGGGGCACTTCCACACTATGAACCCTCACAATCATGCCCCCCTACCCAAGAACCCTTCCCTTTCAGAAGAAAACAGAGCTACGTTGCAGGAAGCGTCCCCCCCCCACTATCATGCCTCCCTTAACCCAAACCCTTACCATTCCAGGAAAAACAGGGCTACCGTGCTGGAAGTGGGGAGCATGGCAGCAGCAATGGAGGGAGCAGCAAGCACTGTCAGCAGTGCAGGAAGCAGAGACAACAGCTGAAGCAGCAGTACAGATAACAAGCCTGGCTGGGCCAGGGGCTGCTGCAGCAGGAGGTGGACAGTGGCACGAACTGGACCAGCTCTGTTCCATGCTCTGCATCCTCTATGATCCATCTTGCATTCCTTGTCCCCCACTTGGAGAACCATGGCTCTAGTCCACCCCTCAGCTTCTGGCAAACAGCAAGCCCTGCCTATCCTGGCTAATTGCCATTGATGGACCTATTCTTCATGAACTTTCCTAGTTCTTTTTTAAATCCCACTACAGCCTCGGCTTTTGCAACATCCTCTGGCAAAGAGTTCCACAAGTTGACTGTGCACTGCATGAAGAAACACTTCCTTTTGTTTGTTTTACACCTCCTGCCTATTAATTTCATTTGGAGACCTCTAGTTTTGTGTTACGAAAAAGAGTAAACAACACTTCCTTATTTGCTTTCTCCAGTCATGATTTTATAGACCTCTAGCATTATCTCTTTTCCAAGATGAAAAGTACCAGTTTTATTAGTCTCTCTGCATATGGAATCTTTTCCACACTCTTAATCATTTCAGTTGACTTTCTCATACCTTTTCTTTAGCAGCCTGTAATTTCAGGATTGCTCTGGAGCCATTTTAAAAAAAATTGGCATCCTATTAGTTATCCTCCAGCCACCAGGTACAGAAGCTTATTTCAATGCTAATTTACATACCACAGATAGTAGCTCTGTAATTTCACATTTGAATTCTTTCAGAACTCCTGGTGAATGATTACTATTTAATTTATCAAGTTGTTCCCAAACCAACCATAATAACACCTCAGGCTGGGACAACTCTTCAGATTTGTCACCTAAAAAGAAGGCTCAGATGTGGGGATTTTCCTCGCATCTTAAGCGATGAAGACCAGTGCAAAGAATTCATTTAGTTTCTCCAAAATAAACTCAACTTCCTTGAGTGCTCCTTTAGCTTTTCTCTTGCCAACTTCCAAAGGGGCAGCCGTGTTAGTCTAGTTCAGCAAAAGAAGCAAGGAGTCCGCTGGCACTTAAAGACTAATAGATTTATTTATCGCATGAGCTTTTGTGAGAGAAAATCCCACTTTGTCAGACGCTTTTGCTTCTTTTGCTTTTCTGCTTGTCCTGTGGCACCACCGGTTATTTAGAATGCTTCCTGTCTCTGATGTACTTAAACATTTTTTGCTCTTAATTTTTGAGCTTTTGGTGAGCTGTTCTTCAAATACTTTTTTTTGCTTTCCTCATTACATTTTTACACTTCATTTGCCAGATATTGTGCACCTTTCTATTTTCCTCAATAGGACTTAACTTCAACTTTTTAAAGGATGCTTTTTTGCCTCTAACTGCTTCTTTTATTTTGCTGTTTAGCTATGGTGGAACATTTTTGGTCCTCTTGCTATGCTAATTGATTATGGGATAATTATTTCACTATAATTGTGTCAGACAATTTCTCCATGAAGATTCAATCTAACATTTGTTCTTCTCCTTTTTGTTTCAGGAAAAAAGTGAATTTCAACTGTGTAAGACAAGTCTCTCTCTCTAAAAGATGTCAAGATCTTACCCTTGGTAGTGGTGGAACTGAAATTGTCTCTTTCTACTTTGTGGCCTAGTAATAAACCCATTTGAAACTAAAGAGGGTCTGACCTACGCAAAACAAAGGTTTTTTGCCCTTAAAAAAGGGTACTGTGCAGAAAACGTTAGCCAGTTAAAATGCCCCAGTTCTAACACTTTCCAAAGCACTGCCAATGAGGTAGCCAAAATCCTCTTCCCAAGACAAAAATACACAAGATATTGAAACTCCTTTAAGTCTACCAAATCCTACCACAATTTTTGAATGAGATGAAAACAGGCCAGTTCACTGCAGGGAAGAATTTTCTTTTAAAACACAATGTTTAAGACTGTGACTTGCAGGGAGAAGGGCTTAGAAGATTTTTATGCATTTGGTATCCATTAATGTGAGGTGCAACCACTGCCTCCTAGATCTAGGCATAAAGCTGTGCAAGCTCCTGTCACAACCTCACATCTTCATCCCAACCTAAAGCACCCTTCCCATTCTAGCTCTGCGGCTACAGATGCTTGGTTGATGCACCTCATTTCTAACCTGTGGCACCCTCTGCAATTCCAGTCTGGTGCTCCTGAAAAAGCCAGTCCTGGGGCATATCAGTCCTCAATTGCAATACCCCATCACTATAATCCTGGATCTCACATACCATCATTAA
Organism: Podocnemis expansa; assembly: GCA_007922195.1. Taxonomy (NCBI): domain Eukaryota; kingdom Metazoa; phylum Chordata; order Testudines; family Podocnemididae; genus Podocnemis; species Podocnemis expansa. The sequence continues at coordinate 44,436,574 of ML681991.1, forward strand.
AATGTATGGAAAACTGCTGATCTATTAAAATGCATGCTCAGTTTTGAAATTAGACAACAATCCAAGCAACCACAGTTTGAAAACTACAGCCTTCACCTACTCCAGGCACTTGAGAGACTTGATCAAAGAAATCCTCCTATTTCTTTGTTTGACTTGGGCTCGAGACAATCTCTGCTTCCACTGCCACTTTTGGTGGAGTAGCAGTGCACAGAAGGCTCCCAACACTGGAAAAAGCTGCTAACCGGGGCTCCTTCTTGGGGGGCGGGGAGGGGAGCAGTGGCACCGAATGCCTCAGTGTTAACAACTTTTTTTTTTTTTTAGGTGCCAGGGGACATTCAGCTCCCTTAGTATCACAGCTAAGCACCAGGCGCACATTCCTGAGTGTCACGGTAACCTGGTGCTTGGGATTTGTCAAACCCTACTGTATCCTTATAGCTAGTTTTTCTTGATATCTAACCTAGTTCTACGTTCTATGCATTGTTTCCTCTCCTTTCTTCATTGTACATGGAGAATAATTGATCACAGTCCTTTTTATAACAGCTATTTACATATCTGAAGACTCTCCATCTTTTTAAAAGCCAAAATAAGCCGATTTTTTAAAGCTTTCCTCACAGGTCAGGTTTTCTAAACCTGTTATTTTTGCTGCTCTACTCTGTACTTTTTCCACCCTGTCCATTTCTTTCCTAAAGTATGCTACCCAGAACTTGACATGATACTTCAGCTGATGCCTCATCAGTGCTAAGTAGAAAAGGCCTATGTTTTATGTGACACGCCCATTAATACACCCCAAAATAGCAGCTGTTTTTGCAACTGTGTCACTTGGTTGGCTCATGTTCAATTTGTGATCTATCATACCCCTTAGATACTAGTCAGCAGTTATTTTCCACTGTGCCTTTGATTTTTCTCTTTAAGTAAAGCAGTTTGCAATTCTTCTTCATGTAATTTTATCTTATTCATTTCATACCAATTCTCCAATCTGTCACAGTCATTTTTAATTGTAACCCTGTCCTCCAAAATGCTCACAACCTCTCCCAGTTTGGGGTCATCCACAAACTTTATAAGCATGATTCATCATGAATGACAGAGTGTGTACCTGTCATTTCCAGGAAAGGCAACCCTGACATCTCTCACTCTGCAGCCCCTGTCTGCTGATCTACCTTCAGCTGCAGAGAATATGGTCTGAGAAAAGCGCAACTGATGCTGGATGCAGGAGGACACTTCCTCAACAATATGGATTATTCAAGTGGCCTGCTCTCCACTGGCTTCCCACAGAGCTGTTTTAAGCTGATGATCTTGGCCCTGATTTTCAAAGTGTCTAGCAACAGTCTGAAGCTCGTTGGTGCAGAAGACAGGGCTTTCTTGAGGGATGGTCCCAGACTGTGGAGCTCACTGCTACGGAAATGTTGAGAGCTACCAAGACCTCAGCAAACTCTTTGAGACTGTTGCAAAGCACTATGTAAGAGCACGGATTATATTTGCTCTGTTCTGTCCAAACAGAAAGCACGCTTCTCTACACGCCTTCCCTAAGCAACACCAGAGCACAGGCACTTACTCACCCCATATACCAGCCCATCTGGAAGACTCCTTGGGAATGGCCAAGTAGCCCAAGCAACAGCTTAGTGTCCACACTGGGAAAGGCTCAGACACCACGGGAACGGGCGTAGGACAGGAATCTGCACAGAACAAAAAGCTCTTCTCATGCCAGGCAGCAGCCCCCCAGCTAGCCCCTAATACAGCTCCCCGGCACTGCCCCCAACTGCAAGCCCACAGCTCACCCCACCATAGCCCCCCGACCTGCCACCACAGCCCCCCACAGCTCACCCCCCACCTGCCCCCACAGCTCACCTGCCACCACAGCCCCCCACAGCTCACCCCCCACCTGCCACCACAGCCCCCCACAGCTCACCCCCCACAGCTCACCCCACCATAGCCCCCCACCTGCCACCACAGCCCCCCACAGCTCACCCCCCACAGCCGTCGCCCCCGCACTCACCAGCCGGGCAGCCCCGGGGCACAGGCCGCCTTGTCCCGAAGGCGCCTCCGCCCCGCCAGCAGCTGCCCAGGTCGCGGCCCGGCCGCCGCGCGCAGCTTTACCAGAGACAGAGGCGGGGAGGAGCCTGCGAACCATAGAGCGAAAGCTGCGGGCTGGGCAGAGCGGCCCGCGAGGAGAACCATAGAGAGCGCGGTCTCCGCGTGAATCACAGCGCCTCGGGCGGCCTCCTTCCTAACCATAGAGAGCACGGGCGGGGGAAGGTCTCCCGATGTCATGCAGGGACTGGGACTAGTAGGGTCCTCCAGCCCCCCTAATCATAGAGAGCGCAGCTTCCTGTCCAGAGTGTCCGCCGAGAGGGGTTCGCTGGGGGAGGGGCAGGCTCCAGGCTAGCGCGGGTGGCGGGGCTCCCCGGGCGGGGTCACGTGGTGGCCGTGTGGCACGTGGCGGTGCGTGTTGGTGTCTTACGTCACTGTTTGCCCCGCCTGAAGGTGGCAGCAGAATCGTGGGGTTGGGGGCAAAAGGAATTTGATGAGGTTCGACTAAGACGAGGGCAGAGTCTGGCTCTTGGGATGGAGGAGTCTCATGTATTGCTACACAGGGTCCCACAGAGGACTTAGGGGGCATGGGGCAGGTTTGTTGTGTGCGGCCCTCCCTCACGATTGTGTACATACGACTCGTATGTTTATGTAGTATAGCAGCTTGCTGGTGAGCTTGGATGGCAGCCAGCCTAGCTGCACCTCTCATCAGGACGTTTATATTTTGTTCCCTGAAAGTCCTCTGTTACCAGGCCATAGCCATTTAGTAAGGGCAGCAATTAAAACCATGAATCCTGCCAGGGCAGGGAGGACTTTTCTTGGTGGGGGCCTGCAGCAGGTTGCCCCTGTGGTTCCCCCTGCCCCCCCCCCCATCAGTGGCCCTGCTGCTACAGGCTGGGGATGGAATAAGCAGTTTTGCAGGAAAGGATCTGGGGCTAGCAGTGGACAAGAAGCTGGGTATGACTCCATTGTGTGCCCATGTTGTGAAGAAGGTGAATGGTATGGTGGCCTGCATTAGTAAGAGTATTGCTAACAGATTGAGGGAAGTGATTATTTTCTTCTGTTTGGCGCTGGTGAAGCCACATCTGGAGTCATGCATCCAGTTTTGGGCCCAGTGCTAAAGTAGGACTGTGGATAAAATGAAGTGAGTCCACTGGAGGGTAACAGTTACTGGAGTGGGGGCAGTGAAGCACATGACATGAGAGGCTGAGGGAGCTGAGCTTGTTTAGTCTGGAGAATTGAAGAAGGGGGGGAGTGACAGTGGCTTTCAACTAACTAAAGAGGGTTTTAAGGAGAAGAGAGATGTGGTGTTCTGAGTGTTGGCAGATGGTAGAACACGGAGCAACGGTTTCAAGTCGTAGTGGGTGTGTATGGTACCTTTCATTCTCCATGGTCACCTTTATACTGTAATTGTATCCTGCTTAACACAAAGTATGTCAGATGCAGTGTTTTAGGAATACTCATAACACACTAAAACCCCCAAAAGTCTCATGTCTACTTTTCTGGAACTTGTCGTGATACAGTGAACATTATTGTTACAGTAATATGTTTGTTGCAGTGTTATGGGTTTGGTTATGAGGCTTTACTGTGTAGAAGTCCCCCAACATGTCCTTGTGATTTGAAACATATCTAGGTAAAATTCTCCAAGAGCAGAGAGGCAGTTCACACCTCATTAAAGTATTTATAGAACAGGAGTGGCCAAACTGCGGCTCGGGAGCCGCATGTGGCTCATGAATGAAAAAGTGGAGCTCTTGGAAGAAAGCCAGAGCAAAGCAGCACCTGCCTAGGAGTTTTAAATCTGCCCTGGGGGGGGAGCCCAGCCTATGCCTAGCTTAAAGTAAGGGGACACAGTCCCAGCCTGTGCTTAGCTGCTGGAGCGGCCAGGTAAGGGTGCCCTGGTGAGGGTGGCGTCAGGGCCTGGGTGTTAGGGAGGGGGTCAGGACGATGAGAAGAAGCAGTGGCATGGTCAGGATGGCGGAGGGAAGTGCAGCATAGTCTTTTTATGATAAAGTGTGCAACGAATTTTAAAATTAGTAGTTTTGGAATAGGTGAAAGTATATGGCTATATGCTTCAGTGTGGCTCTCAAACGTTTAATAATCAACTTGTGTGGCTCTTGAGTTCCATAAGTTTGGCCACGCCTGGTATAGAACAAACCCAGCTCAGGTTTCCAGGAGCAAATGACTGGCCTGAGCATCTTTGGGGGAATCTTTTTGAGTGAGCCACCTCCTTCCCTGGGCAGCGTGGGAGGGCTATAAGTACAGTGGGGCGAGTGGGGCTTTGCCCTGGGTGTGCTGGAGCAGCTCCATTGAGCTGCTCCATTAAAGGGCATGCTCCTTGCTGCTCACCCCAAGCACAGACCATTGTAAGGGGCGCATTCCAATTGGAACGTGCCCCAGGCGCCATGAACTGTAGTTACGGCTCTGCAGCCTGGAATCACGGGGAAGTAATGCTCATTGACTCAGGTTATGGATGAGGCCAGGGCTGTCCCTACAGGGGTGCGCCCCCGGCACTGGAGGGGGTGGGACTGGCCAGCCCAGGGGAGGGGCAAGCTCCTGCTCCAGCCATCCCATGCCAGGGACGGGGTGAGTGGCCAAAAGGGCAGCCCAGTTCAGTGCTGCTGGTCTGCCCCCCCCGAGGCCAAGCATGCTGCTCTGGGCTCTGCTGGAGCAGCAGGGAGGGGTCAGGAGGCAGTGCAGGTGGGCTGGGGGGGTAGTGGTACCAGTTCTGTGCTGCCTCCTGCCCCCTCCCTGCTGCTCTGGCACGGAGCTGAGAGCAGTGCACGTGGCAGGGGGGACGGACTGGCAGCGCTGAACTGGGCCATCCTTTTGGCCGTTTGCCTGGTCCCTGGCGTGGGGGGGGGGCAGTGGTGCGGGGCCCTGGGAGGCTTCTCTGGACACCATACCCTAAGAACAGCCCTGGATGAGGTTATGTCAGGACATTGTCACCTGACCATTGGGATGTAGGAGGGAAGCCAAGTCACAGAGGAGAGAAGGAAAATTTTTAAGAGGAGAATTGATGGTTGCCATGGTCTCTCTCTTTTTCCCACCTACATTTACAGACTTCACCAAGCAACTGAAGTGCTAACAAAAGAGGTTAGCCTGGCTGAAGAGAAACCAACCAGCCAGTGATGAGAAACATTCATGTTTGTAATATTGCTGAAAGTGTTAAGCTTAGTTTAGAATCCATTTTGATTTTTATTTTCTCTTGACCCAGCACAACTTGTTACTTTTGACTTAAAATTCTTCTGTAGTTAATAAATTTGTTTGGTTTACCCAAAGCAGTGCCTTTGGTTTGAAGTGTGTGGGAGACTTCACTGGGGTTTACAAGTCTGGGCACTTATCAGTTTCTTTGTTAAATTGATGAAGGTATGTGTGCTTAGGTTGGGTGGTGGTGAGAACTGAACATTGTAAGATGAAACTGCCTGGGGTTGTATCTGGGACTAGGGTTTTGGCAGGGGTCATATTGTTGTGTAATCTAAAGAGCAGCTGGCTAGAAGCATGCATTTATGTGTAGCTCACTTGCTGGTGGCTGTGCATGGACATCCCAGGAGTGGGGATTCTTACAGCAGAACAGGGTTAGATAGGCTGCAGCATACCAGTTGAGATTTTGGGGCTGGGGTCTGCAGCCTGTAGCTCGAGAGCTGCATGCAGCTCTTTTGCTGCCCCCTTGTGGCTCTGGCCTCCAAACGCCACCACCCTTGTTACCAGGGAATTCTGTGGGTGGCCTTCACCGGGTTCTGGGCTTCCCACTGCCACCAGGGGACCCTGTGGGTGGCCCACTCCTGGTTCTGGGCTGCCCCCCAGCCAGGGGACCCTGCAGCATGCAGCCCGACCCAGATCTTCCCCACCACTACAAAGAGGCTACACCCATTGTGGATCTCAAAATATGTAGTTATTCAAGAATTTTTTTTAAATGGCTCGTCTTATCTTTTGGGTTGCTGACCTCTGCTCTAGGGGAATGTCACAGAGAGCTGTATGTTGAATAGTAGGAAAGACATTTCGCCTAGGAGGGTGGTGAAGTACTGGAATGGGTTACCTAGGCATGTGGTGGAATCCCCAGCTTTAGAGGTTTTTAAGGCCCAGCTTGATACAGCCCTGGCTGGAATGGTTTAATTGGGGTTGGTTCTGCTTTGAACAGGTGTTGGACCAGATGACCTCCTGAGGTTCCTTCCAACCCTGATCTTCCCAGATTCTGTGACCTTATGTAACAGTGACGAGTATGATCATTCTGTGTCCCATGTCACACAAGGGCACCATGCCCTTGCTCACAGTGTCACATGCAATCATGTGATGGCTGTGTGCTACACAGTGGTGCCATGACCCACATCACAGTGCTTTTGTCACATATTACCACACAGTGTCCTTATGTCAAACATGAATGCACCATGCCCCAACAAGTGTCTGTGTCATATGTGACCGTGCCATGCCATTGTGTCATATATGATGATGCCACATCATGCATTACAGAGTTTGCATGACATGTTAAAATGTTATGTCTCTATCACACATTGCACTGTCATGCCTATAGCACAGTACTTGACTTACATGTGGCAGAGTCATGCAGAAAACAGTAAAATTCAAGCATCTGATGAAGTGGGACTTCTCCCATGGAAGGTCATGCAATAAACACATTTGTTCATTTTTAAAAGTGCCACAAGACTCCTTGTTTGTTAGACATAAATGTGTTTATGTCACATATGATGTTTCCATGTCTCCTCCATGATGTTTGTCTCACGTGAGACACTGGTATTTGCATTACATCACGTGGCAGAATGTGTAGCAAGAGTCCAATATGCAACAAACTTTCATAAACTTCTAGCAGGTTGAAATTAAGACTGCTCCATACCCTTCTTTATCTGTCAATCATCTCTGTGTGTTTATGTAATCAGGGAGACATTTAGATTTGATTTTCCAGGATAGTTATTGCATATAACACTTTATCCCTACATTGACTTGGTCACATTTCTTCAGATCACCCAGCATTGTCTGGTATTTAGAAATATTTTGCTGACCTCCTTGGAGGTGATCTTTTTCTTTGTCTTGCAAATTGTTATGGCAGCCATACCAAATTAAGACTTTTCAGTTTGCGTACAGAAGTTGAGGAGCTGATCCTAAATGTGCTGAAGTCAGTGCACAGACCCCTATTGATTTCAGTGGCCTATGGATAAGGTTTGCAGGTGGATTTCACAGTAAATTGCTACACTTTTGAGCCAGCAAACTGAAGAGTCTGACTGTGAAAAGAACAATTATTTATGAAAAGTTTATGGGAAGTATTCAGACACTGGAGAAAAGCACATATAGTACCAACCTTACTTTCAGAAAGAGAAATAAGGGTAATTTGTGACTACCAGCAAATCCCTAACAGTTTTTTTTCCATCTCAATTTTTTGGTCAAATTCTGATCCGATGTGACTGGGCACAACTTAGCTGAATTTACTAGTCCATAGATCTGTGTGTCACATATCAAAGTAGAACAAACAAAGAGTTTTGTGGCACTTTTAATGACTAACAAATTTAGTCTTTAAAAGTGCCACAAGGGTCCTTGTTTGTTTGGCTGAACTGGACTCAGGCTATGTCTATACTGATGCTGGCAAAATTGCTGCCATCAGTGTGCTCTTCTGGGTGTGATTGAGTGGTCTGTTGAGTTTGCAATAACAACTCCAGCCCTGTAAACGGCGTAGTGCTGAGGTGACTGGACAGCATTGCCATTCACCTTAGCATAGTGTGTAGGGAGAAGTAAGTGGGCATTAGCAAGGCAATGGGAGATGTGCAGGATTTTATGTACCTTGTGTGTCTCCTGTTGACTGCTGCTGAAAAGTGCAGCGAGTGTGGACTAGGGCTAACACAGCTACCCTTTTGGAATATACCAAAGCATGATTCAAAGGGGAGGTGGGACATAGAAATCTGCTTCAATTATAGTGTCAAAGGATCTCGGTGTCTTTCTGGCCAACACTCTTTTTCTGGGTTCCCATACGTGAGAGATTGCATGTTGTACCAGGTAAAGGTTCCTACACATGGCACTTGCCTTATAACTGGTTGAGGACACATCCTTCACATTTGAAAAATGGTCCAAGCTGAGCAATTCCTCCCACATCTCAACATATTGCACCATGAATAAGAATGCTTATATAACCCTGGGCACTGGTGAGCCTGTTCTGTGGATATAGAGACAGTTAGGAATGTGGGGCTAGCAATGTGGCACCAAATTCACACAGAAAAAGGAGAAAGGGAACCTTATTGCTTGGAGGAAGCCTCTGGGTGATTTGCTCCCTCAGATGGCTAAATTAGTGGGCTAAGATCAGAGATCAAGAAACTTTAGGCAAAGAATCTTTGGAACTGGAACAAAAGATGGATATTGAGGCCCACTTGGGAGTCAATATTTTGGATCCAGGAAGTTAGAATGAATCAAGATGAGTTTTAACTAGGCTTTGTGCAAACTATTTGAGGTAAGATTCTGTCTGCCCACAAGAGGGCCTCATTGTCAAAGGATTCTTACAGTTGAATCCTTTCTGTCTACTCAGGAGTTCATTCCATACTCTTCCAGTGAATTTGTATATGGGCCTAATTCTGCACACTACAGCCAGAGAATGAGATGTCTTTTCCTGTTTGTCCTTCATTCCATGTGTCTGAGAACAGATATATTTTGCTAAGATCAATGTGTTCTCTTGCATAATGGATTCCCACACAGTTCTGCTAATTCAATTCCATTCTGGTCCTGGCCCCTATTCCCAGATCTGTCAGTCCCCACCCAATTGCTGACCTCCTTCATATGCCTAACTCCTTCTCCCAGTTGTTAGTGCACCTCAGTCCTGCGGTCGCTATGATATTCTGGACCTGGGGACCTCTACAATGCTGAGAAGTTCTAATCCAGAATGCGTCTGATTTTCAGTGTCAGGTGCACTCTGAGCAGGGACAGAACATTGTGCCAAACAGCGTTATTCTCCAATATGGCTAAATGACCCTGAGGAACTGTACTTGAAACCTCCAACCTCTATTCGTATATGGCAAAATTGACCACCTGTCTTTTTGGATGATTCTGTAGATGGTTTAGGTGGGCATTGTGATTTTCTTCTCTCCGCCTTCTCAGTGAGATGGCTCCTAAATGTCCCTCCATAAGTCCCATCTTGACAGGTCTTCTGGGTATACAGATGCAACACAAGACACAAAGCTGGGAGGGGAAGGTTAGCCTCATTGACCACTATATAAACCCTTTTAACATTGCACTAACTGCCTCTACCTAAGTCCTGATCAGTGGTACTGTTCTGAATGGTGGACAACCTCATGACCCCCAGTTATCTTTGTTCAGAAACAGTTCCAAGTGCCCCTCTTGATACAGAATTTTATGTCTATATTATGGACATGATTTGCTTAGATTCTGATTGGTGCGGTCCCCTTCATTATGGTGGAAATTGGAGGCAAAAGTGACATTTCTGCCTTGATTCTGGCCTGTTGTGTTCTCTGGGCTTCTGGAGAGCTTCACACAGCCAGCTGTGATCTGAGGTGATGTCCTTGGTTGGCAAGGGCCAGTAGAGACACACTGTGTCCATTACTAGTGGACTTTGCCCTTACCTCCCTAAAGAAGGGCAGCCCTTAGTGATGAACTGTTAGGCTCAAGCTCAAAAAACCAAGAGTCTCTCCTTATAATGCCCTGTTTCTAGTCTCACTTTTATAGGACACAGAGAAGGATATGTGAAAGTGTCTGTGGTGGCATCTGAAGGTCTCAGAGATTCTTAAACCTTCCAGGATGATACCCATTGGAAAGGATGCCAGTCTTATTGACCAGTCATGATCTTCTTCTGGTGATGGGCAAAGGTCAGGTGTTCCTGTTGGTTCTGTTACACTGTAATACCATCCACCACTTGGTGTTGCTGATGCATCTGCAAATCACAGCAGAGGCAGAGAATCACTCTTGAGAAGGTTCATTCATTTATCTGGGAAAGGATGCAGGCAGACAAATTGTTCTTCTTTGCGGTGGGCTGGCCTCACGTAGGGTGTGGCAGGACTCTGTCATCCCTCCCGCTCAATGTGCACAAGGGGATGCAAAAGGAGATAGAGAAGTGGGTTGAAGGGCAGAATAATCAATATTCTGCTGATTTTAGGCTATGCATCATCATTGCATTGACTCTGGACAGTTTTGATGTTTCATTTTCCCTATGTCTAGCCTAGAGGCAGGTCTGACTGAGAGCTGGCTGGAGGAAGCTTACCCTAGAGATGATGCTGAAAGACTGGGGAAGGCAGCCAAAGCAAGGAGATGGTGGAGACAGACCTCTCCCCTTCAGTGGAGAGGTTGTACCTGTCTTTTGTTACTAAGGCATGGTCTGTACTCCAACTTGCCTCAGTTCAGTGAAAGGTTTGGTTTTGAACAGATGTAGTTGAACTGATGCAATTTGTGTGGAGACTGGACCTAAGAGTCATAGCCTTCAGATCCTGTTAAATCTCCATCTGCTTCTGGACATTCAGATAGCTGCAGTGACCCTGGCTGTTTTTTCTATCTTCATCTGTCAGAAGAAGACAAACATAATCTGCTGTACCTGAGTTCTACAGCACTGGTGTCATTCTTGCGAGAGAGTATAACTACAGTAATTATACTCTCTCGCAAGAATGACACCAGTGCTGTAGAACTTGAGCTGACTTCCAGTTTATTTCCAGCTGGAATTCAAGCTACAGGCTTTGATCTTTAAGGACCTTAATGGTTTAGGTCCAGAATACCTGAGACACCCTGTCTCTCTTCTCAGAGCCTTGATTGGTAGTTTGTCAGCTGAAGCACTTAGGCTGCTAAACCCTACATTTGTACACCTGGCAGTCACAGAATCATAGAAACTGGAAGGGACCATGAGAGGTCATTGAATCCAGTCCGCTACACTAATGGCAGGACCAAGTACTCTCTTAAACCATCCCTGATAGGTGCTTGTCTAACCTGCTCTTAAACACTTCCAATGATGCAGATTCCACAACCTGTCTAGTCAACTTATTTCAGTTGTTAATCACCCTGCGAGTTAGGAAGTTTTTCCTAATCAACAACTTAAACCTCCCTTGCTGTAATTTAAGCCCATTGTTTCTTGTTCCATCATCAGCAGTTAAGGAGAACAATTTTTCTCCCTCTTTCTTATGACAGCTTCTTAGGTATGACAACTTCTTAGGCCCCAGCCCACGTAGGCATTTGCAACCACTTCTCAGTACCATATGCATCAGTTATCACTCCTTAAAAATAAGGTGATCGCTCCATAAAAATACTGGCCCTGATCCTGGTCTCACCCACTGTCCCCTTGCCCCATTGCAGTCCCACATGCTGCCCCCTTTGCTCCTCCAGCCCCTGATCCTGGCCTCAGATGCTACCCCCTGCGCCCCTAGATGGTACTTGGTCCCAGCAAAAATGCAGAGGATTGGACTCAGTGACCTCTCATGGTCCCTTCCTGTTCTAAATCACACATGTAGATCCCATGACTCCTTGACCCTCAAGACCCTTCCCCAACCTGCCTGACCCCTGGCCCCTTCCTTGACTGGCCTGTCTGCTGGTTCCATTCCCTGACCCGCTGGCTTCCTAACACCTCCATGCTCCTTCCCTGGGATACTCGCCGGGCTGGCTCCCTGACCCCAACCCCCGAGCCCTTTCCCTGCCAGCTCCCCAAGTCCCCAATCCCAGGTGCCTTCCCTGCCTGCCCAATGGCTCCCCAAGCCCCTGCCCCCTTCCTAGACTTACTTGCTCACTGGCTCCCCCACCCTCCTGTGCCCCTTCCCTACCCACCTGCTGGCTCTCTGACCCCCTTACCTCACCTGCCTACCAGCTTCCCAATTCCCCAGGACCTTTCCCTGCCTGCCTGCCAGCTCCACGACCCCCTTCCCTGTCCTGCCCAGCCCGCTCACTCGCTGGCTTCCCAATCCCCCAAGACCCTTACTCTCCTACTTGCCCACCCCCCAGCTTCCTGACCCATCCACCAACTCCCCAACAGCCAGTCGCTCTCTCCCTTAGCACGTAGCTGAGCATGCTCAGTGTGGGAGATTTGAAAACTTCCCCAGCCTGGCTGCAGCTCCTGAGCCAGGGCAGGGTGGAACATGCATTCTGCTTGATTTTTCTATTTTTTGGGGCCCCGGAACACTGGCCCCTCAACTTTGTGGGCCCCAGAACACTGTGTTCTGGCTTACTTTAAGCCCAGGTGCAATGGATTGTTCTTTCCTAAGTGGAGGACTTTGCACTTGTCTTTATCGAATTTCATTCTGTTTACCTCAGACCATTTCACCAGTTTGTCCAAATCATTTTGAACTGTGATCCTATCCTCCAAAGCACTTGCAACATCTCCCAGCTTGGTATCATTGGCAAACTTTATAAGTATACTCTCCATGCCATCATCTAAATCATTGATGAAAATATTGCACAGAACCAGACCCAGATCCAATCTCTGTGGTACCTCTTGTTATGCCCTTCCAACATGACTGTGAACCATTGATAACTACTGTCTGAGAGCAGTTATCCAACCAGTTTTTCACCCATCTTTTTGTAGCTCCATCCAGGTTGTACTACCTTAGTTTATTAATGACAAGGTGACAGCAGGCTTGCATAACTGGTCCCTAACACTTATTTTTAATCACCAGCTTTCGTTGCAGGGATAAATCAATCTGATGACTTGAAAAATCAGATCTGCTTGTCTGATTGGGGGTGTAGCTCATAGGGTTCATGTTCAGTGCATCACATGCGGATTAAGAAGGTTTAGACATGAGATGTAGTTCTGAAAGTTGCTGAGAATTTGACTTCTGACTCTTTCCAGTACAAAACTGGATGCCTAACAGTCACAAAAGCATTTCTTCTGTGAATCTCTGGGGACTAGAAATTGTATGGGGTCTCCGTTGTGCTCAGGCAGAACAGTACCATTAACTTTATTCCCCCATGAGTAACTTGCCGCCTCCTGTGCAATTACTTTCCTGTGAAGTAAAAGTAATTAAAAACTGCACCAGTCCTGATTTTTGAAAATGCACACAGTTGCACAAATAAAAACATAAATACACTTGGCCACCTAAGCTGATACACCTGGTTCCTAAGGGTGCATCTGCAAACTGGGCATTTGGTTGCATGGATGGCTATTTTTGCACACAGCTAACCATTTGCACACACCAATACCTGCTTTGTGCATACAGTAGCAGCAACTTGCATGTATTAATGTCTAAAAATCAGGCCTTTGGATTCTACAAAAAGCCTCTGATTTCCCTGACATCTGCTGTTTGTTTTGAGTCTTTGAACTATTTCTACTGCTAATCCAACAGGATGTAGTAAAGTAATGGAGTGATTAGCAGAGAGTTACTTTTAGGAGAAAAAGACTCACGGATGTATCATTGTGCTTTGTATTTTTAGTGAATGTTCTTTGGGGGAGGGGGATGTGACTGGAGCTGGGAGAGGAGCTGGCTGAGATGTAATGCTTCCCAAACGCTTGATTACAGCACAGCAGCTCCCACAGGAGATAAACAAGTTAGTCACTTAAGTGAGCTCAGAGCCGAGGTATTTCATCCTCCATGAGAATTTGTCGCAGCCCCTTCCTGGGATTCCAGAGAGCATGTCCGAGTGTCCATGTACAACGTGCTAATGCCTGTGAAGGAGATATCTACTGCCCAGCCTGTGAACAGTGGTAAATTCTGTGTTCCTAGGATAGATCTTTCTTTTCCCCAATGACTGTCCACTACCTAGCCCAGTGGTTCTCAACCTTTTTTTGTGAGGTGTGACACACTTAGCAGTGTACAGTGACTTTACAGGACACACTGACCTACTCCTACCAGGCAGAATCCAGACTTCTTCCCAGCTCTCAGTGACACACTTACCACTGTGTGTTGACCCACTAAGGTATCCTGACATAGTGGTTGAGACCCATGGGCTTAGCCCAACCACCTGCTTTTATCCCCACTTGTATCAGCCCTTTCTCTCTTACTCAAGCCCTATTCACAATTCTACTGCAGGAAGCTGAGGCTGAAAGGGGAGCTCACTGGGTGTCTCCAGGAAACAAGAGCTATGCTCCTCAACCTCTCCAAGGCAGTGGTGATCTCCTCTTGCAAAAGCACATTATTGCATTGTGGCACAGTGCCAAGGCATTGCAAGAGAATGGGGCTACATCGAGATGTATTGTCATGGTGGGATGCCACAATGGCATGCTGTCCCAGGATATCATGGAGATGTGGCATCCCATTGGCTCCACAGGTATTTCAGGATGCAGTCAAATTGAGGTGGGGCCAGAAAGTGAGATTTGCACAACCCACAGCTAATTGCTCAGTTGGTGAGGCCCATCCCCTCCTTTCCCCTTTGGCTTTCTCCTCTACAAATGGCCCAGCTCCCTGCAGTGCTCATGTGTGCTAGCAGCCACCCTTCCCCAGCAGCCCAACCACATTTGACCTGCTCCTGCCAAAGACCGATTTTGTCATCAGAGAAAGCTGCAGAGGTTGACTGACAGAGCCCTGCTCTACGCTGCCAGTGCTTTCCAGCAGCAGTCGAATGGAGATGTGCAAGTTACTTAAAACAACTTGTGTATCTCCCTTCGACTTCCTAATGCCTTCCCATCAACTTAGCGCTACGCTACTTGCCAAGTAAGTCTTAACAAATCAACCTCTGGCTAATTCTGGGTTTGACTGAGGGTGCCTTTACTGACGCTCAGTCAAACTTGCACAATTGATGCTACACTGTCTGTGCCAACACAAAGATCTGCTTGTTAGGAGGTGGTGCTCTGCTCGGTGGGACAGGCACTGTGTTTTTGTTGTGTGTTTGTGCAGCATTAGCACAATGAAGTCCACTAGGCTACAAATGGGAGACTTACATGCTAGGGTAATACAGATAACAAAGAAGGAGTCTGGTGGCACTTTTAAAGACTAACAAATTTATTTATTGTATGAGCTTTCGTGGGAGAAAATCCCACTTTGTCAGATGCTTGAGGATGGGAAACTTCTCGCATGAAAGCTCATGCGACAAATAAATCTGTTAGTCTTTAAAAGTACCACAGGACTGCTTGTTTGTTTTGCTGAACTAGATTAACACAGCTACCCCTCTGAACCAGACTCCTTGTTTATTTTGCTGGACTAGACTAACATGGCTACCCCTTTGGAACAAGATAAATAATTATAATACATAACTGATAAATGCATGTTGAAAATGCAGAGGGGGTGACGTTTATGACAAAGCAGCAGTGTGTAGTTGCTAAGGTTGACAGAGAGATGGGCTATCTAGCACTTATTTTATTTATTTACAATAATAATAATGAAGATTCCAGACCTATCATTTGCCATTTAAATTTCACATATTTGCTGGTATCCTTCTCTTCCCACACTTGGTCACTTGTCGTCTTAGACCATAATATTTCCAGTGCAGAGATCCTGTCCTTCCATTTGTGCAGCTTGTAGTACAATGGGCCCTGATCCTGCTGGGGGTGCTAGCAAATAGCATGAGCATTAAACACTGTACTATTAAGTATCACTGAATAGTTAATACAGGGAACAGTTAGCAGTTAGGACTGCTGCAGAGATCTAGTTTAATAGGGAGAGAGTCTGAGGATTCCTCCTGCCCTGCCATTTGCAAGAGCTCTTCTTTGCACTGTGGGTTGTTCTGAATGGCTGTGCACAACAGTGAGGGTGTCACAGCTCCTGGCCAGACTCTGTCTGGGAAGCTCAGCCTTTAAGGCTTGGCACTCAAGCCTTCAACGTTGATTTGTGTAGCTCTGCAGAAATGAGTGTGTCTCTCTGGGCTTGGGTTTTAAAGAACTCTTTGGTTCCTGGGGCAAGCGGTTCATCAATCTCAGGCTTGGGTGGCTCGAAGCATATGTCTTAGGGTATGTCTACACTGTGGGCTTAAGTCAGCTTAAGCAAAGCCCTAGCCACATTTAGAAATTGTTAAGTCAACTTAAGGGCTTCCTTAAGTCAACTTAATAACTCCCACTCTTCAAGTCGATTTAGGCATTAAGGTGACTTTATTAAGTTGATTTAGTGCAGTGTGGCTATCTAAGTCAACCTAAGAAGCCCTATGTAATAACATGTGCCTGCTTATGTCGACTTAGTAAAGTCAACTTAAGCAAACACATTTTTATTAGGACACTTTTTAAGTTGACTTAACCACCTTTGTTAAGTTGACATAAGAGAAGTGTAGATTCACTAAGTCGACTTAATAAAGTCAACTTTAAGTAGACTTTATTAAGTTGACTTAACAAAGCCCTGTAACATAGACATAGCCTTAGAGAGCTCTTGCTGATTATCACAGAGGGATGTATGGTAGCCCCTAGGGGAACATTTACCCTTCAATCAAAGGCCCATGGTTGGCCCCGGCCAGCTGACTATCAGTGTAACTATGTGGGCTGGGCCGATGCTGGGAGATCTTGTGACAGGGGAGTGCCTTGGAATCCTAGAGCCTAAAAATCTCTAATGCTATTTTTAGCTCTGCAGCCAAGCTTCACAAACCCAAGCCAGCTGACCTGGGCTGGTTTTATGGCAGTGCTGATATCCTGTAAGGTTGATTAGGGCACCAGATCCTGTTGTGGCTCTGAGAACTTACTTTCTCTTCCTCACACCCAGTTATTGTAATTTAGATACAGCTACATGGGGCACAAATTGTTTAAAAAAAGCAACATCCCTCACAATGCTTCTTGTCCTTTCCTTGTGCTGAGGACCAATGATGGGAAGTTACATCTGGCCACTAGGACACAGAATTAGCTTTTTGCCTGGGAAAGGCCCTGATAGCTCTGCCTGCAGATCCATCACTGCTGAGGTCAGCAGCACATTCCTGTGTGGGTAGGAAAGCAGTTCCACATCCTACAGATGTATCCTCTCCTTTGCTCACACCCTCTCTGACGACTTACCGTGTTTTTGTTTTACCTTTTGAATTCACTGGAACACTTGAGGGTCACGTGGTCAGCTTGGATCCTTCGATGTACTCTCCAGTGTACACAGCGTCACAATGTTCCACTCTAGGCAGTCTGGTGAGGAAAGGGCAGAGGGACCGCAACTGACTCTGCCACCAGTTTGTGATTGCTGAGAGGCTAACTCCTAGGTGGAAGCATTGTGCAATGGTTAGAACAAGACTCCTAGGTTCTATTTCTGGTTGTAGCCTTGACTTGACTTCCTATCTTCGGGGATAACATTAGAGCTAGTCACAAGCTGGGATTTCCAGTCCTCATGAAACAGAATGGAAACCTGAAATTTGAAACTTTTCTGCAGAACAAAAATGCTGAAAATTTTCAGTTCAGGACAGTCAAAATAATGCCACATAGTTTTGTCTCAATAAGGCAGGGCCAGGCAAATTTTTTGTCCTGAGCACTCACATGCACTATGTGGCGGGCACATGTGGTAGGAGAGGGCCAGGGAAAGGGGCAAGGCTGGGAGAGAAGAGTGGTCATCACTGGGCTCATGTGGTGGTAAAGGACTGGGGGAAAGTGTGCTTCTGGGTGGGGGAGCAGCTGCTGCTGGGCCCTGGGCCCATGTGGTGGGAGAGGAGTGGGGAAGGGGTGGGGCTCGGAGGGGGAAGTGGCCACATTCTGGCCATGCCCAGCTGCAGAGTGGGATGAAAGGCTCCCGCAGGCCACAGTTGTTATTTGCCCATCTCTACATTAAGGTAAAATCATTTTGCTTTCATAATATCAGAACGTAATGGAAAATAGTAACTATGACATATTCTTTTCATTTCAATAGGATGCAAAAGTCTAACCAGAATTAATTGAAACAATCAAGACAAAATGAAACATTTTTTACCGTATTGAAATGAGACACATTGACATTATCAAAACAAACCAAGAAAATCAAAAAGGCAGTTTTTGACTTATTCAGGACTGACACATTCCCACAAAATATTCAGATTTTTGACAAAACTGCATCTGCCAACAGAAGACTGCTCCTTCGAACTTGCTTCCCACAGCTCTCATCATCCTAATTAGCTGTCGTGGGCTTCTTAGGTGAGAGGTATTCTTAAGTGCACAGTGTACCATGCTCCACAGAGCTCAGCTTGCTTGAACAGTTGGAGGAGGGAGGGAACATAGCTTTGGTGAATATCAGTGGATGCTGGGCATGGCTCAGGAAGGTACTGGGTTCTTACGCTATTCTAAGTGAGTAAGATCTGCAGGATGTGACCAGTGTTCCCTCTAATTTTTTGTAGGCTGTGTGCAGAAAAAATTTCTTTTGTGCAAATTTTCGGAGCTGGTATGCAGATTTGTGTGGCCTCCAGTGAGCGTGGTCCAACTTGTGAGCCCAATGAAGCAAGTGTGAGGGATGCACATAATATATTAACTTTATTTTGATATGGTGTTGGAAATGATATGATAAAGTACAAAAGCTTATCTGAAATATGCTACTTGAAGCAGCTTTCTTAAAGTAGCATAAAAATATTTGCACTGTTGAATTTTTTTTGTGCACGTTTTATTTTGCTGTGTGCAAGGGGTTCACAACTTGTGTGCATGCGCACGTGCACACAGCTTAGAGGGAACATAGGATGTGACTCTCTCTATATCAGGCTTGTCCAACATGTGGCCTGGGGGGCCAGAATCCGGCCCGCCAAGGGCTTTTAGCTGGCCTGCCGAGTGCTGATACATGAGCCTGGGAGCTGGGGCTGCTTGGGGCTATCTGGAATTCTCTGTAGTGCTACATCAAGTGTATGGGCAGCCATTGACAATTTGTGCAAGCAAAAGCAATGCCAAATATCACACTAATCATTATTTTATTAAAGTTTATTAATAAAGATCAATTTGTATGTCCTATCTATAAAAATTTTTCTCATTGGCCCCCTGACTGAGAAAAGAATTGCAATGTGGCCCCTCACCCAGAAAGGTTGGACACCCCTGATGTATATAAAGTACTAAATTCATCAGCATTGCCTTCTCGGGGCAGAGTGGCAGAAGGGGGGAATTACATATAAAGCTGAGCTTTCCAGATGGAATGTGTAGACTTCATTTGCTCTTTCACATCCATATGGAAAACAGTTTCCCCTTGGAAGCCTCCCCACTCATTGACACACATTAAAAATGATCAGCGATTATCTAGAAATGGCTAATTACAGATGTGTGATCTGGCATATCATTGCAACTAATGTTCTCACCTTAACCTGATGCTCACTGAGCCAATATGTGACTCCTTGGAAACATCTTGTTGTTTTCAGAGAGATGTTAAATACTCAGTAAGCAAATCTAGGGGGGGTGTGGCGTGAATCTTTTCACAACCCCAGGTGAAGGAAAAGGGGAGACAGTTAGTGTCTAATTGTACAGTTATTATCTAACACAGCCTTGCCCAATTCAGCTTAGTTGGGACAAATAATAGTTTTGATGAGTCTGGTAGCTAGCCTGTCTTCTTGCTACCTGGGCACAGGGCAGGCAAGAAGATATTATAGCTGGGATGGTTAATTTTCTAGGCAATTGTCCAAGGAACAGAATAGGAGAGGAAAGAGAAAGAGCACCCTTCGTTACAGCAGTTGTGCAGTAACATAAGTAGCACTTGATCCAAAGCCCACTGGAGAATGGAAAGACCTCAGTGGGCAGTATGAGTCAGGTTTATACTATGAGATGGATTATTACCAGGGTAGAATAGGGGCTTTAATAGTACAGCTATGCTGCGGTTATACACTCATGGCTGGCCCCTGTCGGCTGACTAGGGCTATATCACTAAGTGGGAGGAGGACTGTCTACACTGCAATTAAATAGCTCCTTGGCCTGAACCTCATGAATCCTAGTCAGCTGCCATGGGCAGCCATGAGTGTTTAATTGTTATGTATGCTGCTTGTCCTAAGGCAGGAGTGTGCAACCTGTGGCTCCAGATCTTCAGGCGGCTCTCTGACTGTCCTTTTGTGGCTCCTGGTTTCACACCCCCCACCCCATGGGGTAGGGAATCCTGCGGGCGGCCCACGCCAGGCTCCAAGCTCTCCCCGCTGCTGGGGGGCACTGCCCACTCCTGGTTCCAGGATCCTTTGCCCCCAACTGCCAGGGGATTCTGCAACAGATGCCCTGGCCCAGCTTCCTCCACCCCTCCTCACCAGGAGGCTACACCCATTGTGGCTCTCAAACCATTTGGTCATTGAAGGACTTTTAAAAAATGGCTCTTATCTTTTGGGTTGTTGACTCCTGTCCTAAGGGCTACCCTGCCTGGTTTCTCAAAGACATGTGGGCCTTGCCATTCCCTAGGATTCCTCTGAGATGTCCCCATGGAGACACAATTGCTTATTTATTTGTGTTCCATTTTACATTGAATGTAATATATATATGTATTTTTTTGTCACTCGAAGGAAGGAAGGAAGCCTGGGCTCGGATGTTTATTCGTTCTGTCCTGGCTGATGTTCCCTTGGTCTCGCTCCAGTGGCCGATAAACTGGCAGGGAACTGAAGCGTGGAGCACAGCAGAGCCTGGGAAAGGTCGGCACCCCGCTCTCCCCTGGCCTTGCGTCATGGCTGCTCCATGATTAGCTCTGCCTGGGGGACGTGCTCTCCCAGGCCCACTCGTGTGGTTGCACTGTTCCTGGGAGGTTGATAACGAATGTAACCTCTGCATTGGGGGAGATGAGCAGGGAGCATGGAGCGCAGGGGTTCACGGAAATATGTTTCAGCAAAGGCCATTGTACTGCAGAAGCCTGGAGGACTCTAGCCTATGTCTGTGGAGGGTGCCCAGATTAGGAAGGTGCTGCCTGTGTGGCAGTGTTGTCTAATGGTTAGAACAGGGAGATGGGGGCACCGCTTCCTGGGCTCTATTTTCAGCTCTACCAGTTGGTAAACTGGGTGTAAGCAAGCAATATGCATTTTGATAGGGCTAAATGTACATGCTCACATGAAGGAATAAAGAACATGAGCCATGCCTGCAAGGTAGGGGTGTTTGTCCTGGGAAGCAGTGACCCTGAAAAAGAGCTGGGGGCCTGGTGGATAACCAGCTGAACACGAACTCCCAGTGTGATGCTGCGTCCAGAAGAGCTAAAGTGACCCTGGGGTGCGTAAGCAGGGGAATGTGGAGTAGGAGCAGAGAGTTTATTTCACCTTTGTATTTGGCACTGGTGTGACTGCTGCTGGAATCTTAGGTCCAGTGATGGGATCCACAGTTCAGGAAGGGTCAAAGAAGAGCTACAAGAGTAATTTTAAAGGATTAGAAAACCTGCCTTGCAGAGATAGACTCAAGAGGTATGTCTGCACAGGAGCCTTGGGTTGACTTAAGGAAGGTTAAGTCGACCTGCAGACTCCTGTAGCCACACTGGGCTTTATTAAGTTGACTTAAGTGCTCCCTTAATTCGACTTAAGAACACCACCTCTTAAGGTTGATTTAACACTTAAGTTGACTTTATTAAGTCAACTTAAGTCATTGTAGACAGGGAAAGCCCTTAAGTCGACCTAATTGGCTTCCAGGCCTCCTCCCTGCACCACTCCTCTGTTGATCTAGCACCTGCCAGTGTGGACGCAGGCAGTCAACAGGAGTTTTCAATGTAGACTCTCTAAGTGGACTTAACTAGGTCAACTTTATGTCCACTTAAAGTTGACTTTGTTAGGCTGACTTAACAGAGCATTCAGTGTAGACATACACAAGGAGCTCAACCTGTTTAGTTTAACAAAGGGAAGGTGAAGGGATGACTTGATTAAGGGCCTATATGGGGAACAAATGTTTAATAATAGGGTATTCCGCTTAGCAGAGAAAGGAGCAGCACAATCCAACGCCTGGAAATCGAAGGTCGGCAAATTCAGACTGGAAATGAGGTTTTTATTTTTAATGGTGAGGGTGATCCACCGTTAGAAGAAACTACCATGGCCCCCATTTAGCAGGGCCATGGTAGATTCTCCATCAATGACACCTTTTAAATCAAGATTGGATATTTTTTCTAAATGATCTGCTCTAGAATTATGTTGGGGCAGTTCCCTGGCCTGTGTTATACAGGGGGTCAGGCTAGTTGATCACAGTGGTCTCTTTCAGCCTCAGAATCTGTGAATCTAAGAATTGACCAGTTGTGTGTGATCTCCCATTACTTACTCTTTCTGGATCAAGCTTGCCTTGGTTTAAAGCACCAGCACATGAGCCTGGCAATTTTTGCCTTATGTTGACTCCCTGGACAAAGGCAGATTTTCGCCTTTGGTGCCTCTAAATGTGAAATGTGGATGCTGACATCTACCTCCTATGTGAAGGGCTTTGAGATTGAGTTAGAAATTGAGTCAAATATTGTTACAGTTCATTATTCAGCCAGGTCTTCTCCTCAAGGCTTAATGTTCCCAACAAGGAAGCCTGATAACATCAACAGAACAGGAAACAGTCCCGTGGCTTGGAGTAGGCTATCCTTAAGAGTGCGACCTTCTCGAAATCACTCCCCCTTCTCTGCTTACTAAGCGACCCCTCTTAGAGACTCATAGATTTTAAGGTCAGAAGGGGCCAATAAGATCACCTAGATCTAGCCTGAACAAACAAGGAGTCTGGTGGCACCAGACTAGACTAACATGGCTGTCTACCCCTTGGTAATTTTAGATCTAGCTTGACCTCCTGCACAAGGAGGAGGCCCCAGAACCTCACCCACCCGTTCCTGGAATAGACCCCTAACAGTGGTTCGGCCCTTGCCCCAGCAAAGGGAAAGGAAGCTGTGAGGAGATGAACCCCATGTTCACCAGGGGTGAAAGAGGGTCTCTGCAGCCTGGTATGGCTGTGACGCACAAATATGGTGGACATGGCAGTACATGAGCTTCAGGAATGACCGTTCCATCTTCAAAGGCTCAGTCTTGAGCAAGGACAGTACGCCAGCCTGTCTGGCCACTTAGCTGAGCAGCATCTTGGAGAGAACCAGTGAATTTAAACATGCCTGGGCTATTAAAAGCCATCGGAGGAGGTGCTCTGGGCAGGTCTGAGAACCTGTCAGTAACTCATTTTGCAGCTCTTGACTTGAGCCATTAGGTTGTAAACTCTCCGTTTCCTGTGAGGTATGATGTATGTTTGACATGGCCCATAATGGGAAAATATTGATGGGGTATTGAATATATGCCATATGTGAATGGATGAGTGGCGTGTAACTCACTCAGCTATGCTGGAAGGACCTCTCAATTCCTGGGCAGTGTCCAGTGGCTGAGAGAGACTCAGTTCCAAGAAAAAGGGAAGCTGCAGCACTTGTTCATTCAGGTTACCATCCTGCTCTAAAGCTGTCTTTGGGGAAGAGCTGGGCCAGGGAGCACTTGCTGAAATAGAAACAGAAATGCTTCAATATAAGGGCAAAGACAGACTTTGTTTTGTTAATAGTAAGTCATTAATTGCACATAATGACTAAAGGGTTAATGCTGGGTCAGAGGAGTTTTGAGCTTCAGAGATCCTGCATAGTGAGCCCTATTTCTGATGGTGCCTTTTTAGCCTTCCACTCCTTTCAAATATTACCAGCTTTCCACAAGCTGACACCAGGAATCATGGGTGTTGCAGTGGAGCTTTTTCCCGTCATAATGGCTGCCTGCCACATCCCAGATTGGCTCTGAACAGAAAGCTGACTCTCCTGGCTTGTGACAATGGATTTCTCCATCTTCCACAGGGGCCTGGGCCCACAGGACAGATGCTCCTGTCTTCTCTTCTCCCAGATGGCACGGGCATCCCTAGCTCCTAATTTGGGCAGTTTCTGGACCTCTCCCCCTCTTTGTGATGAGGAATTTTACCCTCTGCTTCAGTGAGTCTCAGCAAACCTTACTTGCTGTTGCCTGAGAGCCCCAGCCAGGCAGTCCCTCCCCTGTTTTGTGGTGCAATGAGAAGTGAAGCAAAAATCTCCAGAGAGAGAGAACGACTGGTCAAGACAGGCTGGGGTTCACCAGTCACCTCACAGGGGTCTGGTGCTGGACTGATTTCAAGGCTCAACTGTCCATGCTTCTCAGCTATTAGCGGAGCACTGGGTAGAGAAGTAGGAGGCCTAGTTGTTATGGCACTAGGTGGCATCTCGGGAGACCAGGGTTTAATGCCTTTCCCCACCATGGACATCTGTGGCCTTGGGGTGCTCTGAGATGCCCCACACTGACCCTGAGTGCTCATGTCTCAGGACTCCATGGCCTGGGCTGTGG
The DNA here is from genome assembly GCA_007922195.1 of Podocnemis expansa. Classification (NCBI taxonomy): domain Eukaryota; kingdom Metazoa; phylum Chordata; order Testudines; family Podocnemididae; genus Podocnemis; species Podocnemis expansa. The sequence goes on from ML681991.1 coordinate 44,460,574, forward strand.
GTAGCTGTCTGGTCATCTTGCGCTCTGAGACAAAGCTGGTGGCCAACAGCATTGCCCCTGGGCTCAGTGGAGTTCCCTCCTGGAGGGGGGAAGTGAACTTTTTCAGGGGTGATCTGTGCCATGAGCTCCCCATGAACTAAGGACTGTTGTTAACCTTCTTGCCTTCTGCTCCAGATGCAAGGCCCCTGCCATTGACAGGTGTATTTATTTAACAAATGTGCAGTACCAAAACAAGCCTCTGCCTCCCAATGATTCCCCTCTGGGCAGTGGTGAGAGGAGACAGAGATATAGGTATCCTGCACTCAGGCAGTTCAGTGATGAGCATAGGATGGAGCCCTACAGGGACCAGAAGAGACTTAGCCCAGATGCTCACAGGCGTTTAGGCACCTAACTCCCATTGTAATCTACAGGAGTTAGGCACCTAAATACCTTTAAGGCTCCAGGCCATAGTCTTTGTGTGTCTGAGTGTCCAACATAGCACTTCCCAACTTCACAGGGGTGTTGTAAGGGAAATACAGGGGATGACTGAAGGGCACAGATAATATGGTAATAGTGAGGGTGGGAAAAGTCCCTGTGATGTACCAGTCCCCTGCAGATGGGACAGTCAGGTGCCATTTTACTTTACTTCATATTTCAGAATTGGTTTTCATGCAAGCATCTCAAAGCACTTTACCCACCTTGGTGAGTCACCTCTCTGTGCTGTATGATTCTCCTCATTGTGCAGCTGTGGAAATTGAGGCACCAAAGGCCAAAGTCTGGTCTCTGGTACACCAGTGTAACTCCAGGGCAGCTCCAACTAAGCCAAGGTGTTACCTCAGATTTACACCAACCGACTTGCCTAATGTTTCAGTGTAACACAGTGCAGGGCCCCCAGCGGACTTAGGGGGCCTGGGGAAGATTTGATATGAAGCCCACCCCCCACTGTTCCATACATACAACTCATACCACCTCTGCCCACCCCCTGGTCTCCTCCTATCTCAGCTCACTCCGGCCACCTTCCTAATTTCCAAGCCCCTCTTGGTTTACCCAGCCCAAATGTTCCCCAGGATGTATAGAGTCAGCAGCTGAGGCAGGGACCAGGGCAGGGGGCTCCTTCCTTGGTGTGGACCTGGGGCAATTGCCCCTGTGCCCTCCCCCAGCCCCTGGGTGGCCCTGATGTAGTGCCTGGATGGCCAGTTGCCTGCTCTCAGCAGTAACCCAGGATAACATGGTACAGGTTGCTCACTGTGTTCAAGTTGCTGATCAGGGTCCTGGGATTCATTTGCTGGTGGGTAGCCCAGGATCTGTCATGTTGCACAGCCTGCCAGTGCCCATCCCCTCATGCAATTAGCCCATGCCTTAGACAAGTGGTTTTCAAACATAGGGTTGGGACCCAGTACTGGGTTGCCGATCCTCACACACGGGGTCACGGCAGCCTTTGCTGCCACCACCAAAAGACTGGAATGCACTTCTCAAAGATGTGATTGCTGGGTCAGAGGCATAAGAGATTTTTTTTCAACTGGATCCAGAGGAAAAAAAGTTTGAAAATGACAGCCTTGGACCCAGTGAATGCCAAAGAATTGCAGCTGGGGGCAGGAGGAGGAGGGCAGTTTTGTGGATGGATCTGTTCAGCGGCACCATGCAAATCCCTATATCTCTGCAAGCCCAGGTCATGCCCAGCACTCAGAGCAGCAGCTGTCCTGGCCACTTTGGCTGACTGCCCGCTGGCCTGTGCAATGATCCCACAGGATAATCTATGGTTGTGAGGCTGCTAATAAGAGTTCTTTCCATACACTTCCTCCTTTCAATCTTCCTCCGCCCCCGGCTCTGCAGGGTCAATAAGTGACTTGCATTAAGGCAGAGGCTCCATCCTTCCCCTGTGTGCAATGCAGCCAGGCCTCCAATTTGGCTGGGGCAGGGAGGGGGGCCTTTTGCAGGGAGGATGAATCCTTCACAGTTTGGGTAAGAGAGATGAACCCCGAAGGCTTTCCCCATACAGCCCCTCTCCTACCTTATCCTCCCCCCTCCCCACTGATTTCCCTCTGGCTGCTCACCCTTTGAGGCTCTCTCTGCTTTGCCCTTGCCCTCCTCCTCCTCTGTCTCACTCCCTCCCTCGTCCATCAGCAGACAGCCGCTATTGATTTGCCTGCTTCAGCAAAACTCGGCTGTTAGCCGAGGCCACTCACTCCCCATGAGCTCTCAGAGAGCAACACATGCTTCCTTGGCCTTTATTCCACCAGCCCTGCCTGGCACACCGGGGCACTGAGGCCACTGTGGTGGTAGGAAAATGCAGCTGTTGAAACACCTGGTAAAAAAGTACCCACAAAAGTGTGTGACCCTGGGGCTGTCTTTGGGTGAACATTTCACCTTCCTGTATTTTGTTCCACTGGGTGGGGTCTGATCACTTCTGCTGAGGGTCCTCTCTTGCCGTCTGATCTTAGTGGGTATCATAGGCTCAGCAGTCTCCTCTTGCTCAGCTCCAAAGCCTGGAGCTTGGGGAAAAGTGCCTCCCCTGTCCTCCCGCCCCCTCATGCCAAGTCATTCGCACCCCTGGCTAATTAGGCACTTCTGAGTCACCCTGGTGTCTTTCAAAGCTGGCCCAGGAGGAAATGCAGCTGGGTTCAATCAGGCTGAATGAACAGGGTGACAGCTCCCGCCCTCCCCCACCCCTCTGCTAGCTGGTTTTCCATGGGAGGGAGTGAAGACCGGAATGATTTGATGGGAGAGCATGCAAGGACAGGACAAAGGAAGACGGTGTGCAAGGACCTAGGCACAGCTGTCATTCCTCTAGGGGGTGAATGGGAGGCAGAGGGGACTCTCTAAAGACTCACCTGGGGGCAGGCAGATGGTAACTCTAGGTCTCAGCAGAGAGTCTGGGGCCCCTGGAGAGACAGTGGTGTCCAGAGTTCTGGTAGCTCCTCATGTCACACCTCAGGGCTCCCATAAACTCTCTCGGGAGAGCCCAGTTGTTCCATGGACTCTTCAGGAATTCTGGGTTTGAGGACCCTGGCAGCCATGTATGGTCTCCTGAGAGGACTCAGGAAGTTTGTAAACTCTACATAGACTTGGGAGTTCCACCAGCTCTCCAGATGGACCCTGGTGAATCCATAAACTTTATTCGATAAACCTGTAAAATCACTTAAACACACACCCTCAAGAAGTTCCATAAACCCTTCTGTAGAATCCTGTGCTGGCTATGTGGGTGGGTAGGAGGATGCAAGAGAACATGGGTCTGGGTCACCAAGTCTAGTCCCACAGGCAATCCTCTCACCAAATCCCATTCTACTTAGGCTTGGTCTCCTCTGTCATGCCACAAAATTTTCAGCAGTGATCCTCTGGACCTATGTTTTTTGAGGGCCACAGAGAGCCCCTGGTGGAAGGGAGGAGAACATTGACCACACAGACAGTACATTCAATTGGGTAGCCAGCAGAATTATTCTCAGATTCCCCTTAATGCAGGGGTCTTGGCCCCTAAAGCTATTTCCTGTGGCCTGCAACAACACTATCATTACTGATATTTGCAGTATTGTTGTATGAAAAGGTTTCAGTGGTGCTGCCCTCTGGCCAGTGTACTAGTCCTCGTGCGGCCCTGTACTCATCCTCATGAGGCCCTCATGGTGATTTGAGTTTGAGACACCTGTCTTACTGCCAAGAGAGGCTAGGACTTGGATCCAAACCACAGGCAACAGGCTCTGGCACGAGCACTTCCTTGGTTCAGATTTATTTATGGAGTATTGAGTGTGCACACAGTTCTGTACACCTAGAGGGGAACATGTGAACGCTGCTTCCAAAGGCCCTCAGTCCAAACCAGGTAAAGGACACTGCAGTTCAGGCAGCATGCCTCTACATTTTAAATGTGTCTCTGCTTCTGGAGAGACACCAGCCCGTTTCCTCTGATGTGCATGGCAGCTCCAAGTTAAAGAAGGAGAACACCAACATGGCTGGGGTAGGGATCATCCTCTCCTTATCTATGTGTACAGAACCAAGCACCATGGGGTCTTAATCCTTCTGTCTGTGGAACGCTTGTAAATAAAAACTACAGGCTATTCCTGGTTCATTGATCATGCAGCGCAGAATAATTGGCCATAAAGGGGCACAACAAGCAATTAGACGTGTAACAGCTTGAGAATGTTTTCCTGCTGTTCTCAAGACCCTCCCATGTTCTTTTCCCATAGAGTGAACCACACTGGAAAGGGCTCAATGGCCTGCAAGGAGCTTACAACTAAGCAAAGAGTTGGTGACTACTAAGCAGGGCTATCAAGCAGGGAATGTTAGGAGGACGAAGGTTGGAAATGCCCCCGGCAACCTCCTGCCTCCCAGGCTGGCCCCAGAAGGGCATCAGATGTAGGCTGAGCACAACACGCCATGTCTGATGCATGGATTGTGTTTGGCAGTTCTTGCCCTGCCTGCAGATCCAGAGATGTGATGTCTGCCTTGGTTCCGCTTTCCAGGAGGGACAAGGGAAGGCAACTGTTTACTCAGCCACAATACCCCCAGCCAGCTGCTCTGCCATGTGTCATAGCTTCAGGCAGACGCTCTTCCTGTACCTCCGCAGCAGATGTTTGCAGAAAGGAGGGTGCTGAGCTATTTTCCCACAGGGAGGGGATGAGTCAGGTGGAAAACTCTTTGGAATCCATCCAAGATACACCCCGGTTTCTCACCTTCCCCCAGAGACTCCATGGGCTTTGGATGTGCACCAGACTTGTTACTTTTGCTCCTTTCAGTGGCTCTCTTTGGCCCCACCCAGAGTTGGCACCTGGCAGAAGTCCTGTGTCAATGTAGCATGTCTGCCATGTAATGGCTGGCCATCCGGCCTCCCATGGCTGTGCATGCAGACACCTTACCCCATCATGCTGTCAAACTGCAAGGCTACAGTTGTCTTTCTGAGCATGGCTCCTGTCCAAGTGCCCAATCCTCCTCTGGTAACTTGGCTTCCCACAATGTCCAGCTACAGCAGCCTGTTTCAAAACTCATCCCGAATGAGACTAGTTAGTGGAAAGAGGCACAAACCTCAATCATTTTGATCGAGGTTTGGAATAACCCAAAGTTCAGGGATCATCCGGAGCTGGCATTTTGCTTGGGGATTCAGTCTGTTCAATAGCCCAGTGCTCCCCATGAGGGAGCAAAGCACCTAGTCTGCTAGCTGGGGACACACAGCAGTTTGGCTTTTCAAAGCCCACCAGCTCTGGGAGTCCCTGCCAAAAATGAGATTTCAGAATCAGGCTAGGGAGGAGAGGGAGAAAATGGGGAAGACTACAGGACAGTTCACCTGTGCCTCTTTCCCCACTGGTATACTCCATCTGTCATGCCACCTCTCTGTTCCCAACACAGTTTGCGCTGGAGTCCTCCACTAGCTGGAGGATTTCCTCTCCTTTAGGGAATGAGCAAATGTTCTTTTATGTAGGAGGCAAGAAACAAACCTGTAGCACTCAGGGCTTGCGGCCTGTCTAATATTAACTGGCACACCCTTGGCCTAGCTCCTGCACTTATGGGGAAAAGGAAGCTCTGGGGCCTAGAGCACCCTGTAGCTCCAACCACTAGGGTTCTGCCACTGTCCCAAGTGGAATATTTTCACCAGTGCAGTTTGCACTAGCAAACAGTAAGTCTGGCCACCCAGGCTTTGATGGGGTAGGAGAAGACCATATTAGGGTAGTTCTTGCATTCTCCTCCTCGTTCCTCTAGGTGATCTAGAGCAAGTTACCTCTCTCTTCTTGGGCCCTCTCCATGTCTCTGCTGATGCCCACTCATCCTGACCCCAGCAGCACTCCTGGGTCCCCTCCCGCCAGCTGTTCCAGTCCTCCTTGGACCTGACCTCCAATCCCCCTCCCATTCTAGTCTGGCAAAAAGTTTGCCAAACATATTTCCCTTCTGGCCACAGGAAGGGCTGCACCCTGAGGAAAATGCTAGCTGGGTTGGCATTGGATCCCTCTGTGCGTTCGCCAACTGCCTGGGGTGGCCAGGACTTTGCCAGCTGGGCGCTCATCTCATACATATCCCATTCATTCATTCTCACTGGACCAGGCCTCTTGCCATCCCAGGACCTCCCATTCCTTGGGGGCAGTGAAGGTGGAGGGGGTGAGTTGCCTTGTGTGCAAGGGATCCCCCTAGATTTGGTAATGTGGCACTGGGTGTGCCCATGGGGCTTGGGGAGCACAGCAGGTGCATGATACCTGATGCACCCCTCAGAAAGGCGCAGTCAGGTGGTTCATTGTGACAGGGAAGGGGAAAGGCTATGACTTTTCGACAATGATTGTGAGAACCGTCTGTCATCAAGTGCCATCCAGCACCTCCCATGAGTGGCTTAGAGGCTTGTCACTCCCATGGGCTCTGCCCCCTCTGGCTTTTGTGGGGCCTGCACTAGGGAACATACTGGGCCATATTCTGAACTCAACTACCCCCACACAACCCAGCTTAGGCTGTGGCCGCTGCTAACCACACAGGGTGGGTCTGTGTATCCTTCTAGTGGTGGAGCCACCTAGGAGAGTTCTGAGCCGGCTTCTGCTTGCAGCTGGTGACTCCCACTCTGTGATCAAGCCATTGGGTTCAGGGCTGGCTGGGAGCTCAGCAGCTGCTTGTTTTGTGGAATACATTTTGCGTTGCCCTCTGTGGAGGTGCCCAGGAAGCAGTGAATGAATATGCATGGCTGAAGCTTTCAACAGGTCTAAGTCCATTGTCCAAAAAGAATACCCCACCTCCTCCCAGGCTGCTGCTGCAAAGCTAAAGTGCTCCCAATGCTTAAGGGCAGGGGAGGTTGCTTGTTGGCTATCACAGGAGGATGCCACCTGATGTGGGCGACAGCATATCCCACATGTCCCTATGGCAAAATTTTTACACCACCTGGTACTGGCCACTTTCAGAGGCAGGTTACTGAATTAGATGGTCTGACCAGCCTGGCAATGCCCATGTTCTCTACACCACCCTGCACAGTTCCTAGGACTACAGCCCTGAGTGGGCGCTGCAGGGAATCACAGAGTTTTGTCCACTACTACAGGGGTGATGTATGTGCCGTCTATATAAAGGCCAGGGAACAAAAGGTAGCAGAATATACTCTAGGCTACTCAATGAGGTCAAGGACTGTGGCTGGGGGCAAAGGGGGAAACTGAAGCAGCCTTTGAGCCTATAGATGGTTTGAGGCAACAGTTGGGGTGGGTTTGATTGCAATGGGGGCATCCGGTGTGCAGCCATAGGGTATGTCTACACTATGGGCTTAAGTAGACTTAAAGCCCTTAAGCAATTGCTTAAGTCAACTTAATAACTCCTGCCCTGAAAGTTGGCTTAAGCATTTAAGCTGACTTTGCAGGGCAGGGCCTGCCTCCTTCCCTGCCCTGGGGTGTAATTGGGCTCCAGGGCCCAATCTTCCCCAGGGGACCCAATCCTGCTCTTGCCTGTGGTGAGGGGCTGGGGGCCAGATCTGGCTTCCAGCCCCTCTCCGCAGGCAGTGGGGCTGGCAGCCGCTTCCTGCCCTGGCTGCTTACAAGTGGCCAGTGGCACTTGGAGCCTGTTTCTGCCCTGGTCACTTGCAAGCAGCCCAGGCAGGAACCAGTTCTGCACCCTGGCTGCTTGATAGGAACTGACTCTGTGTGCCTGCTGCCGCAGAGAGGGGCTGGGAGCCAGATTGGGCTCCTAGCCCCTCTCTGTCGGCTGCAGGCTTCAGCTGCCAGCCTCCACTGCCCGTGGAGAGGGGCTCGGAGCCAGGCTAGGCTCCCAGCCCCTCTCTGTGGGTGGCAGGAGTTGCTCCCAACCCCACAGCCTGCTGCAAGTGGCTGGGAGCCAGATCCGGCTTCTGGTAGCTTGCCAGAGATGGCTTGTGCCGGATTGGGGCCCTGGAGCCGATTGGGCTTCGGGTGCCCAATCAGAACCAAGAGTGGGGTGCCCCTGGGTATGCCTCCCTGAAGTTGACTTAACAAGGTCGACTTAATGTTGACCTTTTAAGTTGGCTTGCCAGGGTCCCCCCCAGTGTAGACATAGCCCTTCTGTGCACCAGGTCCCTCTCTTCCTGTGGATACAGGTGTCTGATGATAGTCCCTCCCCGCCCCCCACCTTGGTATCCCTGGCTTCTGTGATTTGTTCAGGGCAGGGAGGGAGTTAAAACCAGTGGGAGGATTCGACCTCTTGAGGGAGATCCCTATAGAAATTCACAGAACACAAGAACCTTGTGGTGGGTCACTGTCTGTCTGTTTTTTAAACCACCAAATTTCCCTACTGCAGAAAAATTCAGGGTGCTTCAGATAAGCAAGAGGAAGAAGCATGCTCCAATTGCTTTTCCAGATATTTCTGCCAAGCACCTTTGATTGCCCCTCTTTGATTGCCTAGGACCAGTCCAGGGGAGTGTGTGGACTGACTCGATTGGACCTTTCCATGAAGAAGGGGGATGCTATCTGAGTCGATCAGACTGTTCCATGAAGCAGGGAAATCTGAATTCAGTTTGTTAGGACAGCCGGCTGGGGTAAGCACCTTAGAATCCCACGGATCTTTCTGGACCAAATCCCAAAGTGGCAGAAGCAGTGGTGTAACTAAGACATTGTGCCTAGCACCAAAGTGTAGGTTCTGTCTAGTAGGTTGGCAAATGAGCGTGGTGGCTGGTGCATCCTGGGAGTTTGGAGGAAGAGGTGGCTGGAGGAAACTGCCAGGAGGGGTAAGATAAAGCATACTCCATGCTCCCCATTTCACTTTACACCATACCATCTTCAGCATGGCACTGCAGAGGCCTGTCTCACAGCAGAGAGAGGCAGAACAAGACCCAGGAGCTGGCAGTTAAAGCCAGACTAATTCAGTGCGGAAATAAGACACACCTTTTAACCACTCAGCCTGATTAACTATTGGAACAAAGTGCCGAGGGAATGGTGGAGCCTCTGTCTTTGAATATCTTTAAATCCAGACCCAAGACCTTTTGGATGATCTGCTTTAGCCAGACACAGGCTATTGGACTCAATAACAGGATGAGTGGATGAAATTTTCTGGCCTGTTTAATGCAGGAGGTCAGATGAGTTGATTTAACAGTCCCTTTGAGCCATAAACTCTAGGAATGAGTCACTGGTCCATTGCCTGGCACTTTGGGCACTCATTTACACTGGTGAACAGCCAGGGTTGAGTGTGCCCCTCTCCACATGGTAGCATTTACACTTGTTTAGCACAGGTGGGCATAACAGAATGGGCAACGCAATAGTGATTTAGGGCTCCTGTGTGTGCCACAGTGGGGTTGCACCAGCTTCCTACTCCCTCTGTCCTGCACAGGCACACACAGGCATCTGTACACACACAGAACCATGGCGATGAGGAGATACCACTGAGAACAAGTGGCGTGGCAGGTACAGGCTGTAGATACCTATCACTGTTGGGCTACAGTACTTGTTTCCTGCGGGCATTCTCAGTCGTCGGCTTGCTTGGTGTAACTTTAGCTCTCTGCTTCCTCCAGTCTGGGTGCTGACTCAGGTTCTGCTAATTGAAACACCTGCCCTCATTTGCACTCTGAGACTCAACACCCTGTATGATGGGGCAGATCCCCAGCTGCTGTGGGTGGATGTAGCACCCTTGAATGGGGCTAGCTCTGTCTAGCTTTGGGGGGAAATTGCTCCATGCTCTGGATGGAAAAGGGTTATAGCAAGGAGGAGAGCCAGGTCGGGTCCACGAAGATTGCTCAGCAAAGATCTCCTCTATGAATTATAGTGTAGGAGCTGATGTGAACACCCTCTAGTGGTGGTCGTAGTTTTATTTCTCTGTACGGGACTGGGCTGCATGGGGTAGCACATATCAAGCTCAGTGTCCATTTTCATTAAAACAAAACAAACCAGATATTCAGACATGCAGATTCTATGGCCTTCTAGGGTTAGTCACATCCCCAAAGTGCATGGGAGAGACACTGTGAAACTCATGAAGCTGCTGATTTCAGTGAGAGACATGTGCACTCAGTTATGAGCCGGTTCAGTGGCAGGAGTGGAACTGGGAATGGCTTGATCAAGCATGTAGCACCGTATCAGCAGACATGTCCGCTGTTGAACACCAGGAAAATGTCACAATGGCAAATTCACAAATCTCAATGTATTGTCCTGGGGGAGGCACTCCAGGTGAGCATGCACGTATGTGGGTTTATTACATCAGGCATAGACCCCCTCACCATCATAAAAACTTTTCAGCACATGATCCGACCACACTGACACTATCTGATCCTCTATAACTCTCCTAAGTCTGATGAGAGAATCCGATCATTAATTAAAGCCATTGCTAATATGTAAGAACAAACAAAGCTGTATCATATCATACAAAGACCTATTTGGAGGCAGTGCTGTCTAGTGGTTAGTGATCGACTGGGACTCAGAAGATGTGGCAGCCCACAGGCAAGTCCTTTCACATCTCTGTGCCTCAGTTTCCCCATAAATAATCTGGAGATAACACTACTGGCCTGCTTTGTAAAGAACTTTGAGATCTTTGGCTGAAAAAAATGTATCAGAACAAGGTTTTATTATTAGTGCTCCATACCCAGCTCCCCACAAATAGCGTGAGCAGATATGCTGTTCAGATTTGTACAGCATGCCCGTGGCTGGCTGAGACAGTGACCACAGGTGCAAGTATTTGTCTGCCTTAGTGCAGCGGGTGGTGCCTGGCCATTGGTCTGGTGTTGCACTCTTGTCTGCCAATGTTGCCTTTTCTTTTACCTGTTACATGCAACACAACCAGCAGCTCTCCTAACTGCTTTGGTAGTCACTGAGAGTTAACAAACAACCTGTTGTGCTCTCAAGCTCCTATACACTAGCCCCTTAACTGCCTGCACCTGCCAGGCATATAACCATGTTTGTATCTCTCGGGGTGTGTGCAATACTTTCTGAACTCAATACATTCAACCCCTGGAACTCACTGACACTAGATCATGGTCACTGAGGCCAGCAAGAGCTTAGGAAGTTTAGAAATTTATATGGAGTGAAGTTAGGAGAGGAGTAAGCCCTCCTGGATCAGGGCATAAACCAGCCCCTAACTGATAGAGGTCAGGAAGGAACTCTCCCAATGGTAAGATTACTCTATAACTGTCCACTGATGTGGCCTCCTGTACCTCCCTGTGAAGCAGCTAGTACTGGCCCGCCTCAGATACCGGACACTAGACCAAGTGGACCATGGGCCCAATCCACTCTGGCACTTCCTGTGCTTGTTATGAGGCAAAGGTTTGTGACCGAGGGATAAAAATGGGTCTGCAGATTCCCAGTGGGGACAGAGACACAATCAGTGTTAATGGCAGAATTCACCTCCATGGTGACCCGCTAAGGCCTGACCAGCACTGGGCACTGGACCTCACTCTGCTGGGCTAGGCTGAGGCTTACTGAGGACTTGCAGTGGGCTCACAGGTCCATCAGCAGTTCCTGCATGATTCAAGAACCCAAACAGCTTAAATCCTTTCTGGTGTATCAACCACTATCACGTGGCCTGGCCCTCCAATCACAGCTGTGGGCTTTCTGGCATCCCACTGAGACACCACCCAGCACTGACAGCCACTCTTGCACTTTTGGCAGGGAGGAAGGCGGGGAGAACCTGCTGATGCAATATGGGGGCAAACTCAGCACAGAGCTCCTGGGAAGACGTCTTCCTTCTGAAGTGCTTCAGCCCCTTGTCCTCATCCCAGCTCTCGAAAACAAATTGGTCCTACCAAGTGGGTAGTTGCAATCTGGACTTCACATTAGCGCCCTGCTTGGCTGGAGCTCTTCTCCAAGCACAGCAGATGGCTAGCTACTTGGACAGCACGTGCCTGACTGGTGCTAGGGAATGCCACGCACTGCTTGGCTGAGCCTCTATTGGCTGTAATATCTGGGCCTAGTGTGCGGGTGCTGCTGATACCACGGCAGTTCAGACTAGATGATCTGCTGGTCCCTTCTGGCTGGAGCTTTCCGACTCTGGTTCTGTGCAGATGCCTGGGACACCTCATCTTCCCTGATGACCCATGTTCCAAAAGCTCCAGCTGAAAACCCTTTCCTGGTTAGCACTGAGTGAGAGTGGCCTCCACTTTGAGCTAAAGCCTATGAAATGGTAGCAGCACCAGATGGTTGCTGGGATTTCCCCTGGGGAATGATGGGAATTTGACGTCTTCTCCACCAACTCCAAAAAAGCCTTTCAAAATTTCCTAGAAGCCACTGATTTGGAAAGCTGTACCAGGCACTGCAGGGAGGTCAGAAGGTGCAATACATTGGTAGTGTGAACGGAGGGCAAAAGTTCAACCACATTGCTTCGGCATAGCTGGTGTGGACTCAGTGAGTACCAGGCTGTAGTTGCCACCTTTTCAGTTCTCCAGTACGAGCCAGTCTGTAAAGTAGCAAGTTCCTAGAAGGAATCTGAGTTACTGGGGGTGTATAGGGGGAGGGGGACGCAGGCATTTTGTCCAGGCTCTGTGTTTCAATTGAGACGTGAGAGGGATGGGGAGAGTTAGCAAGTTCCTGGCTGGCATAAAATTGCTTCGACAGAAGGTCCGAGACTATGGATAAACCAATGGTATTTAATTTATTTTTTCAAAATAAAAAACGGAAGGAAGTTAATAAATAATGTAAAATGAAGAATGCATTAATGAAAGAGAGAGTGAGAGGGAGGAAAAGAGAGGAAGGGCCAGTGCAGAGAAAGAGAGAGAGAGAGAGAGAGAGAGAGATTCCTGCCTTTATTGATTGTATATGATTACATTAGGCCTATCAAATATTAATACTCCATCCCACAAGAGGTTCTGCTGTGTGCTTTTCCAAGGTAGCTTTGCCTTGGTGATGGGAGCAGACTCCAACTGGTCATAGGCTACACAGCATCTTGAGCTTCCTGTCCCAGTGTCTCCAGCTGGCAGGAAGCACTACCCTCCAGCTATGGGGCTGAACAGTTTGTGCAGGTGGCAAGGTTTGGGCAGCTCCAGGACAGAGGCTTGTTCCGCCAGGAGATGGACCACCCTTAGGTCTGCCAGCCTTGCTGAAGTGTTTGGCCTGTCTGCCCTCAGAGAAGTCCCAGCCCCAATGTTTGGACTGGTTCAAGACTTAAGGTGTGTTCGGCGCTAACCAATTTTAGAGAGATGGCAACAGATCAATGTATGCCACGTAGCAGAAGCCATTATTACACACAACTGGGGACCTGGGACTAGAACTGTGGCTATTCAACTCCAAGTACATGTTCTTCTGCTTCTTAGGGTGAAGGAAAGTGCCATTAACTAATACCAGGAATACAGCCACTGTTCTGTCTGTGAGCCTGGCCGCAGAAGGCAGTATCTAGCTCTCACTCAAAACTACTAAGGTACAGTAGAAGCTAGCCACACAGTTTGGATTTGGACAGAGATCAAAGCATGAATTCTGCTCAGAAAGAATCGATGATGTTCTGATCTGGGGTTTTGGTCCAGGCTGATGTCTGCCTATACTGTCTATTGCCCTTGTGGCCTGTCAGAAGATAGCTTCATGTTCTAGGTATGTCCAGTGCTAGGCAAACGGTGGTGGTAGGGAAGTACTGGGCTTTACTTGTATCCTGAGATGAGCTAGGCTCACTAAGATCAGAATCTTCTCTTAGGTACCCTAGTTTTGCCTTCACACTGTGGTCCATTAAGCTTCATGGGTCGGATCCACAGATATGCAGCTCTAGTGACATCAGTGAAGCTCTGCGAGCTGTGGATCTGTCCCTGTTCCCATTTTAGCCCATTGCATTTAGAGTCAAGGAGGAGGAGGAGGAGGAGCACACTCTTAAGGTCAGAAGGGACCAATATGATCATGTAGTCTGACCTCTTGCACAGTGCAGGTCACAGAACCTCACCCACCTCACCACTGATGGCTAACAGGTCTTTGACCAGCCCTTCTCTCAAGGTACAGGGATCACCTATGAAAACTGGTTATGAGGTTATAATGAGTGCCACTGACTCGGCCTATCCTTGTACCTCACCTGAGTTATAGAGAACTACAGAAATCCATGCTTCTAGGCATTACAGTATGAAGACAATTATCTGGTGAGCCCTGGAGACAAATGTAGTGTTGGGAGGAGGATGCACCAGTGGACCAAGCACAGACTCAGCCCAAATTGCAGCCCACTGTGGCACAAATCACCCCTCTTCTCTGTGGATCAGTTTCCCCTTCCCTCGAAGGGGGCTAATGAGCCTTCCAGGAGAAATTTGGGGCCCCCAAGACATCATGTTTGCTTCCCCTTTCACTTTATTTACACAGGCTGACTGTGGGCTCCCCATCTTGTCAGCCCTGGGCACCAGCCAGTCTCACAGAGCAATTGGACTGACAGACGGAGAACTCTCTGCAGAGGGCAGGGGTTGAACAGTTTCCATATTCTCTGTTCCTTTGGAGGACTGATTGAAAATCGAGGGGATGCCACTTTTCCAGCAACTGACTAGAGACAACATATAGGCCTCACTACCAGAATGTCTGATCACTGCATACTCGCAAAAGGGTTTTCAACACAACACCCCTGTGAAGCAGGGAAGCACCTGCCCCCGTTATAGATGGGGAACCAAGGGCCAGTGCAGGCATGGGCCTGCCCCCAGGGTTAGCAATGCCATGGCTCAGTCAGAAACCCCAAGTGACCCAAGCCAGCACCTGATCCACTAGCCCAGCCTCCCCAACTACCCCCGGCTGGCATCTCTAAGGACAATCGTCTTAGGGGAGCTTTCATCCAGCCATCTATGCAGATGGCAGCACTCACAGGCTCTCTGCTTGTCCAAGCTCATTCCAGGTAGGCTCCCCCAGCACGGACTCTCTGGGTGACCTTGGCTGTGATAGCTAAGGTTATTTGCCAAGGGCAGCAGCCTCTAGGGCAGGCTCCTGAGTGGCACAGACTGTAGTGAGCTCTAGACTCCCATCCTGGCACAGGCCTGGCGCGGAAGCCCATGAGAAGCAGAGGTTACAATCAAGCAAGTCCCATCCAGGCCTCTCTGTCTCCCGCAGCAGGAGCACACGGTGGTGCCACAAGGGATTACAAATTAACACGATGCCCTCAGTTGCATGAATCAGGCCAGTGGTCTGCCTAAGCCACAAGCCTTTCCTCTGACTTTTGTTCTCCTGCTCTTACCGGCACCCTCTTTGGCTCTGTACTGGCCTCACTTGGGCGGGCAGAAGGTTTTCCTCGTCACTTGCTTTTTCTTCCATTCTCACCCCAGGCCTCCTCCAAAGATCACTGACATCAGTGAGGGTCTTCCCAGCGCCTCCCTGGGCTTTAAATGCGGCCCATAGAAACTTTCCTCTCTTTTTACCCCACACCCTTGGACCTTATTGAAATAGATTCGCCTCGTTCCTTTCATGGCTTCTCTCTTTCCCCTCCTCGGTGCCTTTTGGCAGGAGCAGGTTTGGAGTATGGAGACCTTGGTCTGATTCTTGCCTTGGAGGATACTTCAGAGGGGGTCAGTTGTATCTGGTTCCTACAGGAGAGATTTGGTTGCACCATCACTTGTTTCCATTTCCAGCTCTGCCATCAGGCACAACCCTTCCTTGCTGTGTGCCTCAATTTCCCCCATCTGTGAAATGGGATGTTGCTGCTGACCAGGCTTTGCAAAGCCTGTGGCTGTGGAGTGCTAAGTGTGACTCTTTTCTCTCTCTCTCTCTCTCTCTCTCTCTCTTTCTTTTGCTTAAACTGGAACTTTTGAATCAGCTCCTGCGTGCCGCAGACTGGAAAGCTTTCCTGCTCGGCTAGCAGCCGGTACTAAATTATTCATGACAGACAACAAGGAGCTTCAGCCCGATCTATCTTCCCCCAGTAGAATAGGCCACGATTAGCGAAACAACTAGACTAATAACATTTAAATAAAGAAAAGCACTCCCCCTGCCCACTGGCTGTGGAGTAACCGAGACAGTCACAGGAGATTCACCTTCTTCTGCCTGGCGGGGCTATTGCTGAGTTTGTTAATACAGTAATCCTGTGTTAAAGTCAAGCTAGGGGAGGGAGATAGACAGTAGACGTGTGTGTGTGTGTGTGTGTGTGTGTGAGAGGGAGAGAGAGAGAGAACATGTTCTAGCTCAGCTACCCCAT
The DNA here is from genome assembly GCA_007922195.1 of Podocnemis expansa. Classification (NCBI taxonomy): domain Eukaryota; kingdom Metazoa; phylum Chordata; order Testudines; family Podocnemididae; genus Podocnemis; species Podocnemis expansa. Next base: position 44,476,510 of record ML681991.1, read on the forward strand.
CCCACCCCAGAGGTGGCTGCATTCCAGTGGTGGGTAGGTTAGCATGGAGAATAGAAGGTGCTGTAGATAAGTGGAGGACACTGTGATGTAGGTATTTGAGGGACATCAGAGGCACTTTTTCTTCCCCTCTATCCCATCATACCCCCGCACACCTCCATCTCCTCATCCTCATAACACCCTCTCAAGGGACCCTACTTCCCCTACATTCATGAATGGGTTTCCCCATCCCTGCTCCTTGATGAATGGTGGGTATTATGTGGCTTAATGTCTGGTAGTGGCAGTAGAGGCCCTTTGGGGAGGGGCAGCTATGTGTGATGTCTCATGGTACATTGAACCTGGGGAGCAAAAGGCTGAATATAAAAAGAAATAAAAACATCTCTAATTGTTGCAACTCTGTTCAGGCCAGGCCTGTTCCACATGTCCATTGGCATGGTATCTCAGTGCTTGGGAAAGTCAAGTTTCGGATCCACATCTGCATCCCAGCTTTAAAATTCATCTCTTGTTTTAATTATGCAACAAATTTACCCAGACCCCAGACAGAACCACTTCCCTTGTGCACCACTCACAAAAGGATACTGGCCAGCTCTCTGACCCCACCCTCCTTGGAGCCCCCAGCACCAAGATACCACAGCCTCCCCCATGTCATATCATCACACCCAGAATCCAGGAACCGGCCACATGGAGGCATCATGTCATTGCCTCTGTTGTACCACTGCACCTAGCACCGAGGAACCACCAGCACTGAAACATTATGGCATCCCCTCTCCTGTATCTCCGCACCCAGCACCCAGGAACTGCGAGGACTGAGACACCACGGCATCCTCTTTGCCATATCACACCACCAAATTATTACCCTTACTGTCTCACAGAACTGCAAGTTGCAGCATCAAGACCTGTCTGCATTGTCTATGTTTCTAGGACACCACCACATGGGGGAACCTCTGGCAGTGCATTGCCCGTGCTCTGTGTTACCTAGACCCTCACTGGACCCCTCCCCAAGACCCATGCTATTGCACCATCACTAATCCATAGCCTAGTGCACCTTCTACCCCTCTGCCTCCTAGCCCTGCAAACATCAGTGCAGTTAGAGCCAGCAATGCATTCTCCTGTTACATTAATAAAAATTTTACAGCACGGTGGCAGGAAATGCATTTTCAGTTCATCTGCTGCAGCTATTAGATTACCAGGAAATGGCTGTCTGGCAGGAAGCCAGGGGCTCGTACTTAAAGGCCAGCACACACCCAGAGGAAGACTGGAAGAAGGGGAGCTGCATGGGCCTAATGGACACATTGCTGAGACACCATAAATACCTGCAGCTGCCACTCAGAGGGAGGGTAGGGAGAGAGATGAGGCATCTGGACACTTGAATGCACATGCAGCAGTGACACCAGGCAGCCATGTCGCCGTTTTTGGCTGGGTGGGTTCCCAGAAGGAGCAAGGACTGGCATGACATGTCGATTTCTTCCTTTCTGGATGAATCCATATTTTGTGAAAGCACTGGGTAGATCCAGAAATCGAATGGGGGGTGATCAGTAAACTTTCTCTACATACCTAATCCACCTGTGGGCACCAAGGACAGCTCTGCCACCAGTGCATCTTGATCCTGCACCATAGGCCCTGCTACGCTAGTCCAGTGCTCATATGTAACTCCACCAATGCCCTAAACTCACTAACTCTGATCCAGAAGGAGGCCCTGCATGCTGGCGCTCAGACACCATGGTGATGGACAGAATACAAGAACTTGAACGGAACAGAAGCAATGCTGTTGCGGGAATCCCAGCAGGCTCTGCTACCAGTTCATGGCCTTAACAAAGTATGTTGGAGCCAAAGTTGTCTTAACCTCACCTTGGCCAGCTGGAAGCTGGAATTAAAGTAACAAAGCTAGAGTTGCCTAGGTGTGCAGCACTGGTTAACAGAAACTGTGCTGCTGAGAGGCTCGTGTAGCTTCATCCCTACAGAGATGGAGTTGGGCGACAGCACCTGATGAAGCTGGGGTGTCTCATTAGCCCCATTTTACAGATAGAAAGACCAACGCCAGAGACACTAAATGTCTTGTCTGAGGTCACCTATGACAGAGCTGAGGCCTGTGACCTGGATCCCCATCTAGCCCTTTAGCACCAAGTGCATTCTTCCTCTCCTGTTAAAGGACTGATAATGAGCACACAGCACATTTATAAATGAGCAGTGATAGAATCCAGCCACCAGCTGCCTCATCTCAGCAAGGCTAGCTAGAGTTAGATCCTTTGTGTGGCCAGTAAAGTCAGGAGAGGTGCAAAAAGCAGATGGCTTGGTGTGACTGCTACTGGCACCTTCTCCTGGTCACTCTGGGGATTAGTTCTGGTGGGCATTGCCCCTTTTTCCAGCAGCGTCTCTCCCTTCATCCTGTTGCTCTCTACCAGTCAGGGGCTCCCTCTTTATGATTTGGTCCTGTGGCCAAGTCACCATGTGTGTTTCTCCTGCCATCTGCTATGTAACAAAGTCATTCAACAATAAATCAGGCAGTCCACTGTCCTCTGGCTGGTAGGGGGACCAAGGCCCATCCCTTATTTTAGAGTCCAGCTCAGGGACCCTCCAATCAGCAGGCAAGGTCAGAACTCCTATTCATTGCTGCTTTCTCCCAGAGCCTTCTCCAACCTTCCTGGTTGTCCCCTTTGTGGGTTTGCCAGGCTCCTCACTCCCTCCTCTTAGGGAGTAACCATCATCCTGAGAACACATCTTTTCAGCCAGTGACTAACTGCAGCCCATTTCCCTGTAACCCCCTTCTGCCCTCAGATCCTGGGCTTTATACAGGTGCCTCCTTTTCCTGACCATCTGAACTTTATTTAATCAACTCTTGTTCCCTGGCTCCTCCCAGTGCAGCCTTGGGAGTTAATGGGCTACCTTACTCCTTTCAAGCCTTGTGTGGGGTGGAAACATTATCACAGTTGGGTGAGACTTTTTCATACAACAATTACCTCCAGCACATCTATGGCGCTTGTCATCAGTTGATCTTTGAGTGCTTTACAAGGCGTGTCAGTAGCATTACCCTCATTTTAAAGATGGGAAACATAGGCACAGGAACGTGAAGTGACGTACCCAGGATCACCCCATAGTGGAGCTGGGAATAGAAACTAGGTTACTTAATCCCAGTTCAGGGCACTCTCCACTGCTCCACAGCCTCCCTTTCTGTAAGTTCACCCATCTTCGAAGCATCTGAGGAAGTGGGATCTTCTCTCACGAAAGCTCATGCAAAAAATAAATCTGTTAGTCTTAAAGTGCCACACAACTGCTTGTTGTTTTTTTTACCTGATAACAGCCAGCCTTAGCTTTTTGCTTACCATACTGCATCTGAAGGGAGCAACCAGGCTGGACCAGGGACAAGGGGTAAGAACAACAGAATGAGTTAAATTTCCGTCCTTGAGAAAAATGAGAGCTGCTGGTGGGGACAGGCTCCCAGTCTATAAATACCTGCAAGGTAACAGTATTAATGAAGGTAGAGAATTGCACATGGGCTCTGGGGATGGCTAGGAAAGGGGCAATGGCTCATTGGGAGGGAGGGAAGGACAGGTTTTTAGGCTAGCTATAGTCATAGGAGAAATTCCTTAGAGGTGACTGCAGCTGTGTGATGAATGCCCTACATCAAGCTGGGCAAAGGTGTTACTTCTAAACTACTGCTGACTTCCACTTAACTCCCCTGCAGTCAGACCAATCAACCCTGGCTCAGCTTAGCTCAGCTAGGATGCTCCCAGAATGTATCACTCTCCAATGCCAAAGGCTGAACTATGGTGGCAGTCCAAAGGGGCTCAGGAAAAAAATAACCATGGCTCTCACAGATGTTTGGTGTCATCACAGTGGTCATTTGGCTGGTGTATTCTACCCATGCTCCCACCTTGCATTTGTCCAGTCAACTGATACTGTAAGCTGTTTGAGGCAGCGACCAACTGCTACTCTGTGTTTGAACAGGGCTAGAATCTCAAAGGAATTTAGGTCCTGAAATCAGTGGGTGTTAGATGCCTAAATCCCTGAGAATCTGGGCCACAGTGTTGAGCACCAGGGGCCCTGTTGCCAGCTGGTCCTCAGGCATTACTGGGATAGAAGTCACAGTATTAATAAAGTCAGAGTTTTATTCAATGGCAGGGTGGTGAGAAATTTTTTAAATAATGACCTGATATCAGCATGCAGTGCTCAGCTTCCCCAGTTCCTCCTGGCGATGCCCCTTGTTTTCCATGGTGCACAACATTTGCATCTCCCTGTTCCTCCCAGGGTGTTAAAGGTGAGTCTCCCTTGTCCTCCTCCCTATCTGGCAGCTGCGATCTATGTTCCAGGGGTGAACCATTGGGCCTTCCCTTTTGTACAATGTGCTGTGGAGCTCTACAGCTTGGTGGCATGTGGAGGCGTAGTGCTGGGCATCATCCTTCTGGTGGTGCCCAAGTGAGCTCTGGAGAGGTGGGGCCATGTCTCTGCCTGGGCAGCATGAGAGCTTTCTGAGTTCTTCCAAGGGGATCATCTTTCCTGGACATGGGGATGAGACCCGTGGAGCTGTCTGTGAGCAGAGCAGCTGAAGACAATAGGAAACAGCAATGTTTGGAGTGCAAATCCAATTCTAAAGCAGGTATCTCAGCCTAGCTTCCATAGCCCATCTTCCAGGTTCCTTTCATTCTTTTCTTTTGGGTAGCAGCAGCAGGCTAGGCTGGCAGCTGCCTTTGGGGTTGGGTTGCCTGGCTGGGCTGACACCAGAAGATGCTGAATCCCCATGCTGCAAGGTTTGGTACCCACTCCTATACTTGGCAGGCAACCAGGCAACGTCAGTCGTGCCGCATTTCTGCTTGGAATCAGGTATGCAGGGCACAGAGTACATCCTAGGTGCCCCCCACTCGACCAGCCTAATTAACAGCCCTTCACCTTCACCCCAGCCAGGCAGATTCATGGTCCTTACTGTGGTGCCTGGTGTCCTACTGAGGTGACCACAAGAGGTGGATTGCGGAGGGGGAAGGAGAGGCAAAGAGAGAATGGGCAAAAGAACTGAGAAGAGAAAGTAAAGCATGAAAGAAAAAAAAAAACAGCAGGGAGATGAGAAAGAAAGGAAGGTCTGGGATACATAACTGAGGTTTATTCATGTTCAACAGAGAAGAAGCCCCACTTTAAGAGGAGGGGACCATCTATATTTAGGATTGGGTAGGATGTCAGTGCTCAAAATAGGCTGCTACGAGACCCTAATGAAATCCTCTCTCTCTGTCACACAGAACAGGCAGGGGAGGGCTGGGACACTCGCCCGCCCGCAGCTGAGGTGCTCCTGACATTCACGATGACTCGTCCTTTTTCATTTTCCGGTTTCTCCTATTCTTAACTTCTTCTGCCTTACGTTAAGCAGAGGAGTTGCACTGGCCAAAAAAGTGAATGCGGGGGCGGTGCTGCTTAGCTACTGCCAAATCCCCAGCACCATGTGACCAGATTGGCAATTTAATACCCACTCTCTCTCACACGCGCACATGCTGGAGTTAAAGTCACATTGAGGCTGGGACTGAGAGGGCTGAAAGCAAGGAAATTCAGAAATGCCACTCTGCCGGCCTTGCTGCGCAGTGACGTTACCAGTGCCTCTGGCTTTGTGGGACTGGCAGACAGTGGGGAGGTGGGTGGCATATGCACAAGGACCAGAGTGGGAGCTGGAGGCAGAGAGGGAAGTTTCATGGTCTATCTCCAGCCCTAAGAGACAATCTACAGGGAGGAAGGCTGCCTGGGGAGGATGACTGCGTGGGGAGAATGTGCCAAGAGCACTGAAGAGGGATCCAGCACGCAGGGGGTAGGGAGGTCATACAGACAGTTTATGCTCATGGAGTTAGGGAAGCAGGAGGACATGGCTCTGGGAACAGGGGCTAGAGCAGGCAAAGAGAGGCTTTTTGCATGGGAAGTGCATGTCTCCTGGATTTACTGGTGGAATTGGTGGCCAGACAGAGGGATGCTTGGGCAGCTCATGCCAATCAATTCATGACAGCAGCATACATCCCTGGGGTTGGGGTGAGACAGTGGTAAGGTGTTAGGCCCATGTGGGTCAGGGGGGGAGTGAAGTAGGAAGCAGGCTCTGTAGGAAGTTCATGCCCACAGAAATCAGTAAGCATACTTGGAAGGTACAGAGTGAATTGGATCACGGCATCAGGTGCAGGCTGGGCATTGGGGTTGCAGCTAAAAATGCTCCCCAGTAGCAGCACATCTAGGGAACTGTGCTGTGAAACACTCAGGCCTGCTGGATTCCATCTGTATAAGATACAGCCTGTTATCTAGAGCAGTGGGTCTCAACGACCATGTCGGGACACATTACTGGGTCTCCACACAATGGTAAGCGTGTTGTAGAGAGCTGGTGAGGTGGCTGTATTTGGCATGGAGGTGGTGGACTGTTGTATCTTGTAGGGTCGTGATATGCCACTACATGTGTTGCGACCTACAAAAGGTTGAGAACCACTGATCTAAAGGTTGTAGAACCTCTTGGGGAACCTTGCCACTCACTCAGCACAGAACACTTCATCTTCCCTTTGCTTTGCCAGTATCTTCTGTCACTCACCCTCCACCTGTGACTTCTCATCAAGTGCAGTTGTGTTTCATTTGCTAGTGGAAACGATCAAAGTGACATTAAAGGGCATCAGTGTGGACAAGCCAAGAGCTGAGTGGGATATGGAGACTCTTCCATTTTCCATTAGAGGTGGTTTCACTGGACCAGGGTTGGGCATATTGGCAGACTGTGCAGGGAAAACTTGTCCTGGCACAGCCCACCTGCCCTAGGGATAACCAGAGGCCTTCAGTCTTCAGGGACTGCCAGGCTTGGATCCTTCCCTAGCCCTACAGGAATGAATGAAAAGAGGGCACGGAGAGAAGACTTGGAATTGTGGGGCAATGACTTGGTTGCAGGTGACTGATATGCAGAGCTTGCTCTTGACAGTACTGGGGCTGAACGTGCAGCCTGTGCTGTGCCACACTGGAAATGCTGCCACATGTCTTGGGAGATATGATTCAGAAATCTCCTACCAGTGACACATTTCCACAGAAGAACCCCAAGTGTGCCATCCATTTTAGTGACATACCACATGCCTCTCTGGAGCCTGTGACAGGGCACACCATTCACCACTGGTCTGGTGCCACCTCCTGACTGCTCTGGGGATTAGCTTATCAGGTTGATTCGCATTCCCGCAGCTGCATGCCATCACCCCATCTTTCTTTCTGGTCTGCAGCCCCTCTCTTATCCCGAGAACAGCAGTGTCCTCTTCACGACTCAGCCCTCTGGCCAGGTCACTCAATGTTCCCCCCTTCCCTGGCATCTCAAAGTTCATCCTAGGCAGTCATCCCATTCATCACTGCAGGTGCCACTCCCACGACAGCTGGTAGGGGAATCCAGACCTACCTTCCACTCTGGGTCCCAGTCCAGGGAACTGTACACCCAGCAGTTCTGTGCTTTCCTCTCCCAGTCCCCACTGGACTGCTGCCTTCCACTCCTGGTTCTCCCCCTTACTTTGGGATTACCAGCTCCAAAAGTGACTGCCCTTCCCCAACAAGAGCCCCTCTCTGCTTGCAGCTTCCTGGCTTTATAGTCACTGCTGCTTCTTGTCCACTCTCCAGCTCCCTGGCTCCTCCTCGAGGTACAGCTGGTGGAGTTAATAGGCCTCCCTGTTCCCTTTAGCCACTTCCAGTCTTGTGTGAGGTGGACACGCCATCACAGGGCACTAATCCCTTGAGTGCCCAACCCACTGCATTAATACATAGTTAGCTCTGTAAAGGGACCACTCAGTACAACAGAAATAAGTTTATTTACAGGACTGCAGGCTGAGAACTTGCCGCTTTATTGAAATGCATCATCAGAACAGCATGGGTGTGGGAGATAAAACTCCCACCGACTAAACAGTAAGGAAGGGAAGGTGGAGCCTGGCTCCATCATTTAATTATCTGGGTAACCCAGTTAACCCTGTCATGACCACCTTACTACAGTTAGGGAGAATCTGTGTCAGGATGAGCTGGCACCAACAGATACTCAGGCAGAAAGCACGTCCTGGTGGTTAAAGGAGGTGACTAACTGTTTAAAGCGCTCAGTTCCTTCTCAAAGACTCCACAGACTCGCTGTGCATCCTTGTGCCAGTCACATCCTCTCTTTGTGTCTCAGCTACTCTATCGGTAAGAAGGGATGGTAATGTTAATTTACTGGTCGAGCACTGTAAGGGTAAATTTGTTCATGTCTGTGATGTGCATGAGATCCTCAAGAAGGGGCTCCAGTGCAAAGCATCATAGCCTCAAAAACATACCAAGCAACCCTCCGTGACATGGGGATGGAGGAACATACAGGTGAGCAGAGGAATGTTTGGGGTTGATTCTTCATGTTCTTGTAAAGTCTTGAGCAAGCTGGCAAATCCCCCATCTAAGCATGGGGAAAACACAGCAACTACAGCTGCATACACATCATCCTCATTATGCACTCAGCTGCTGCTTCTATGTTATTACAGAGGAATTGAAATGCTGTGGCAGAGGCAGAAATCTGTTAAGATCTCTGTGAGGAGGGCCTCTCCCCACCTGCCCTACAATCACAGTCCACGTGCTGTGTAGAACAGCAACTCCTTCTGCCCCCTCCCACCAGCATTTGGCTTTATTGATAAAGAAACAGATAAATTTCAACTCAAACCTGCTGTCCCTAAGCTTGGGTGCTGCTATGACTCCTCTTTCTAGACTGCTCCACCCACACCCTAGATCTTCTTTCTCCAGAGAGCCCCTCCCACCTCCCTTTTATCCAAGTAGGAGACTGAGCCATCTGCCTTAGTGGGTCAGCAGCATCCACTTAACCCTTTCCCAGCAAGATCCACTCCTGCCAACAGCTGGAACTGTTCCAGGCAAACTCTATCAGTCGATTTCAATCTCAAAAGATTAAGGGACAAATCCTGAGATCTTTGCTAGGGTTTTATTCAGCCCAGCTCCTTATTCAGGGCAAGCTCCCATTGCAATCAGTGACTATATCTCATTGTATGTTACAAACAGGGTAAGGAACTACGAATTTGGCTCTAACAGAGGCCCAGAGTCTGCTCTCAGACTGGCAAAATTCTGCATCAACTCCTCTGGAATTAATGGAGTTTGGAACAGTCTAGAATGGTATTTGGGCTCAAATGTATGCACGGTGGTTTCTTTCTCAGGGAGCTGTGCTGGACTGAAAGGGAAAACAGATTTGAAATTACCTTCTTTTCTGTCTGCTATTCACTGTTGTATGCCAAATGAATTATGTGATTGTAGTCAGTGGTCGCATCTCCTTCCTGCTAACCTGGTCTCTGTTCAGCTTGTGCCCAGGGGGTGGGCTTGTCTGACTAATCCTGCTCCATGATATTATTAACTGGGGAAGAGAGGGTGTTCCCCTCACCCCTTGTAGAATTTGTGGTCTTCCCACAACACTACAGCACCTTGCTACAGTTCCTAGCACCATATGGTTTAAAATAACCTTTACACAATATGGGAGGTCAGACTAAATGACCAACATGGTCCATTCTAGCTTTAAAATCAGTGAATCTGGGAAGTTAGGGGACAGCAGCATACCGCTAGCTTGGGATGGTTAATCAGAGGACATATGGGCTTGCTGAAACCCTCCCTACCATTTAACTGAACATCAACCCCCACGACTTGGACTGTAGCATCCGCAGAGCCCAGACATCTTCTGCTTCAGTGTGGGATATTCTCCCCCCACTGCCTGCTATTCTTCAGTGCTTCCGGGCTGATTCATGGTGGTTAATTATTAGACTGTCTGCAAAGGCAGAATCAAAGATGGTTAGACTGCGAGGTAGATGGACAACATGTCTAGAAAATAGCGCCAAGCTCTGACTTAGCCTCGTTATGTTAAAATGGAAACCTATAACTAAGTAGTTTAGGCTCCAAATTTAGCTATTTTGTTTTCTTTAACACTTTTGTGAACTTCAAAAAAATATCAGTGAAAACATTTTTGTGGGGAGGTCCAAAAGGGTAACGATGTTAGTCTAGTTCAGTAAAACAAACAAACAAGAAGTCCCATGGCACTTAAAGACTAACAAATTTATTTTTGCATGCGCTTTTGTGGGAGAAAATCCCACTTCGTCAAACACTTTGAAGATGGGGGAACTTACAGGATGGTAGGAAATAAATGCAGGGAAGTGTAAATCATGGGAACAGGTCACACTGTAACAGCAAATCAAAACAGTTGTAAAGATTCAAACACTGGGGAACGACATACAGAAGGAGATGAGGTCAAATCACCTGTTGTAATGAGAGAAAAATCCAATGTCCTTATTAAGTCCTGAAACAATGCAACCAAATTTACAAACGCCCACATATCTGTACAAAAGACACTTTTACAGGACCTAATAATACCAGCTCCTCCATCAAAGGCTCATTCACCTGCTCATCCACCAATGTGACTTAGGCCTTCCTGAGCAAGAGTTGCCCCTCTGCCTTATATATTGGACAAACAGGGCAGTCTCTGCACAAAACAATAAATAAGCACAAATCTGATGTCAGAAATCTCAACACTCTAAAACCAGTGGGTCAGCATTTCAGTCTTCGTGATCACTCCATTAATGGTTTGCCAATAGCTGTGCTCGCACAGCTGAATACTAAATCAAGGCTTCAAAGAGAAGCTACTGAAATTGAATTCATTTGTAAATTTGGTTGCATTGCTTTGGGACTTAATAGGGACATTGAATTTTTCTCTCATTATAACAGGTGATTTGACCTCATCTCCCTCTGTCTGCTGTTCCCCAATGTTTGAATCTTTACAACTGTTTTGATTTGCTGTTACAGTGTGACCTGTTCCCATGACTTACACTTCCCTGCATTTATCTCCTAGGATCCTGTAAGTTCCCCCATCTTCCAAGCATCTGACAAAGTGGGATTTTCTCCCACAAAAGCCCATGCAAAAAAAAAAAACAACCAAAAAACCCCTATTAGTCTTTAAGGGCCACAGGACTCCTTGTTTGTTTTTTTGCAGAGAGGGAGAATCATTCCTTTCCCTGCAACATTGGGAATCCAAACACAGGAAGTACAGAAGACCCAGAAAAAGAAACAGGTCAGCAACTGAAAGTGAAATTGACCAGTCTGCTTTCATAATCTCACCCCAGAGCACAGCAAGAGGTGAAAGAAAGTAACTGAGATTCTGGGGTTAGTTCAATGTTAAGAATCTTGGAGGTTATTAGCTGAGGAAACCACATAAACAAATGAATGCATACACATTAGGGGCCAGATCCTTAGGCAAATTGGCAGGACCGGGGGACTGATAAATGATATAAATCATGAATGGTCTGAAGAAACTAGGCAGAGGGAAAAAAAGTGAAATGCCCTTTCTTACAATACAAGAAGGCGATATTTAAAGAAATTAAAAGATGGAAAATTCAAAATTGAATAAAGGAAATCCTTTTTCACATAATACACAACTAGGCTGTGGAACTCATTGCCACAGGAAACTGTTGCGGCCAAGATTAAGAAAGAGATTGGACATGTCTAAGGAGAACAAGAATATTCCAAGTTCTCATAGTAAAGGCTAACAAGGTGTGGAAGGGATATTAATCCTCATGGTTCAGAGTTAAAACCAGCCTTTTAACAAACAGGGATCAGGATGTGACCTAACGGGGATGGGTGGGTGGGTGGGAAGATTATCTCACACTTTTTACCATGGGACAGTCCCATCTTCCACTGAGCAATGGGTACTGGCCACTGTTGGCAGCAGGTCACTGGCCTGGATGCATCCAAGATGGTCTGGCAGTCCCTTTTCTCCTTTGGTGCTGAAGGCCCCAGAGCTCTGTGGGTTTGTTTGAGCTCAGAAAATCTAGGGCCAGACCCCGTTTTGACAGCAGCTCTGAACTTTGCTGCTTTGTAAATTCGTCTCTGGTTCCCAGGCTGGTTTCTCAGACAGAGATGCTCAACAACTCACCAGGAGGCTGCTGTTCTCCCTCCTCTTCCCACCCCTCCCACTTGTGTTAATAACTCTGCATTCATCTCTTTGCCCTCCCTCGCTAAAGCGTGAGGAATCACAGATCTCTAGCTGAGCACAAAGCTTGCTGCAGCAAGAGAGACGCCAGAATGGCCAGAATCCCACAATGGGACGGGTCAATTTAGGCAGTGGGTTTCAAAGTCATCTTGGAAAGTTAGATGTCCACGTCCCATTGAAAGTCAATGGGATCTGGGCACTTAGACCTCTTGAAAATCCCAGATTTGCCTGATGCACATATGGGGGAGGGGGATGAGTTTTGAAAGGTGCCAGTAGGGGTAAATTCCTCACCGATAGAGTCCTCTGGGCCCAGAGGCCTTGTAACGCAGCCCTAGAAATGTTGGGGTCAGGCTAGGCAGAACTGATCCTGGTTCAGGGCCTCTGCAAAACAGCCTCCACCCATGGGGCTCCTGAGGAGGCCTGGCCAGAATCTGAAGCTGTCCCATTTCAGCAGAACCTCTGGGGAAAGGGGGTCATGATCCCAGGGTGCAATTTGCTTGGAGGTGCCACCTGGACCCTTGCTCCCACCGAGGTGAATCTGGATATACAAGCTAGAGCCACACCTTCGGTCGTGCAAACTGGAGTCACTGGGTTACAACAATTTACAGAAGCTGGTTGAGGACCTGGCTTTGTGTTAATCCCTGTGTCCTGTCACCCACAGGTAGGCTCCTTGGATTCTGTACTAGCTGGTCACCTTTGCAGCTCCTGCTTTCATCATTAATTCTCCATCCAGCCCTCAAAGTCCATTTGACTTGTGCTCTGCACTCTCCTTGCAGCACTGTCTCCAGACCTCAATGGCTGATATGGTTCCCCTGGAGGCTGGGCGTGGCTCAGACTTCAGCAGTAACAGTGATCAGCCTCAGGAGAGGTTCCAGATGTGGGGGACCATCTAAAGAGGAGCTAAGTGACCAGGACTGGGTAGCCCTAAAATTGGCAAAGACCTATAGAGCTTTGTCTATCAGCAGTTCAACCCCAGGTCAGGTCAAGAGTGGCTGCAAGTGGTTACCTCAGATGGCCTCACTTCAATTTGTAGGAGATAGGAATCCAGTGCAAAAGCTACTGATGCGACTGATCTCCTTAACAGCCTCTGCAGAGGCACCAGGAGGAGCAGTGTGACCGTCTCTCAGTGGCATTCTTGTTAAAACAGCAGTAAAGTGGGTTGGCAGCGGGCTGTGAAAATAGCAAGCACTGTTCATGCTGCACCTCTTGTGTAGGTCTAAGGAGGGCTCTTGTCTCTGCGGTGATCAGTCCAGGACACATTTTATACGTCATTGGGCTGTGATGCCATCACAGTTATTGCCAGTTACACCCTCCCAGCACTGCAGAGGGGGGAAACTATCTCAGCCAGGGTGAAGTGTGATGGACCGGATAGTCAAGAGCCCATTCAGACTTTGATCTGAGCATTTCCTTTCCTTGAATGGGGATGGGGAGTGGCTGTATATTGCTAGCTTGGACTGTAGGGGCACATTTCCACAGTGATTGTAGATGAGCTGCTGTGCTAGGGGCTGCAGGTTGAATTTTGTGCTTATTTCTATTGCAGAAGCACCCAGAGGCTCCCTCTGCGACCAGGGCTCTGTTTTTCTGGGTGCTGAACATACACAGTGTGAGCCCTGGGGGGCCAACCATCTAAACAGGCATGAGTGGAAGAAAGGAGACATTATTGTCCCTCTTTACAGACAAAAAACTGACAACAAAAGAGATGAAATGTTTGACCTAAGGTCATACAGCAGGGCAGTAGCAGAGCTGAGACTAGCAGCCAGTAGAGATCCACTCAGGCCTAATTTCTAGGCCCACCCCAGACAGGGTTGAGTTGTTCTCCAACCCAACTCTCCTGCCAGCCCCCAACTCTGAGTCAGCGTCACCGTTTTCTGCCCACGGGCTTCTCTCTCCTGCTGTCAGGACTGGCACAGCAAACTGTGCACATTGCCCTTGCCATCTGCAGCCCTTGCTGTAGTGGATGTGCCGTGCGGTGACTCCTTACCTGGTGCACAGCCAGGAGCCAGGGGCCAGTGTGCACAGTTACGCCAACAGGTGTGCAGAGGAGAGTCAACCTGGCCCAGCTGGAGCCCAGGAGGGAGTGAAGTAGTTGCAGGTGGGCCAGGGTGGACCATGGCCCGCCCACTTTGAAAACAGGCCCACCCAATTAGATGTTAAGCCAGGGGTCAGCAACCTTTGCCGACCTCCATGCCAGCCCTTCCTCCCCAACTCTCAGCCAGTGCCAGTGGCCACCTAAAAATTCGGCATTGGCCACAGCTGGAGTGGGGGATAGGCCGCCACTTAAGGAGCCGCTCATGGAAAGAAGTCACCGAAAGCAGCTCTGCTCAGCGGCATGCCTGGGGACAGGTGTCCTTTGGGTTGTGGCCAACTGTGAAGAGGAGCCACCCTGGGCAGCTTCTTTCCATGGCATGCCAGGGGCATGGGCATGGCCAGGATCCCCCGTGTCCCTGAAAGAAGCTGTTTGGCGTCATTTTCTGTGACAGGAGCGGCCAATTCAGTGGCACCCCAGACAGTTCCACGTGTCACTCCGAACGGGCTCGAGTGCCACTGTCGCCACAACCGCCGGGGGTTGCCTACCCCTGGCTTCAGCTATTTATCCTGTGGTTTTATCCGCCTCACTTTCCCTTGTGACACCACGCCAGTGTCCAACTGTGTCAACCAAAAAAACCAGTTCTGGCCACGTCCCTGCCAGGAAGGTCCCACCTTTTCCCGCCTGCAGGGCTTGCAAACTCCAGCTCTCCTGAGCGTGAGGCGACCGCCTTGGCCACGAGACCATCCCTCCCAGGCTAGTCTGCGCTGGGGCCCAACCGCTTGATTCCGACCCCACGTCCCCCGCTCTGAACCAGGCTCGACTCCCCTGAAAACCGGCACGCAAGCGGGCTGGGCTCAGTGGCCCACATGGGGAGGAACCAGCCCAGAGGGGCCAGCGCCTGAAAACCTGGCCCAAAGCATCTGCCAAAAGGGCTGGCGCCTGAGGGACTCCCCGCGCTCACACTGGGGAGAAGCAGGGGAGCAGGGCCCGTCGGAGCAAGGGGGCCGCGCTGGCCAGACGGCGGTGGCCGGGCAGCGGAGGCGCGGCGCGGCCTGTGGGGACCGCTAATGGGCCGAGGCCCTGGGAGCGGGATGACGCCACTGGGGCCAGGCATTAAGAGCTCAGCTCCGGGAAGGCGCACGGCAGAGGGAGCGCGCGCGGGGGGCCGGCGGGAGAGATTGGCCCGAGGCCGGGCGCGGCAAGCCCCGCCCCCTCGCCGCCTGCGCTCGCGCCCATTCACAAGAGCGCCAGCCACGAGCTACATTCACAAATCGCCGGCCCAGCCCCCGCCCTGCGGGACTTTGCAGCCGGACTTTCCCGAGCCGGCTCCGCGCCCCGCGGGCGGCATGCAGCAGCCCTCGCCTCCAGGTAAGCGCGCCGGAGCCGGGCAGGTGGCCCCGCACCTTGCCCCGGCAGAGCCCGCCGCGACGGGGCGCAACCCCCCGCGCGCTGCGAGCTCCCGCCTCGTCCCGCAGCCCCGGCGCAAGGCTGCGCGGTGCGGAAAGCACCGAGCCGGGGACGCGGAGCGGCGGACGGGACCGCCCCGCTGGTGCCGCCGCGCCGCAGCCCCCGGCTCCGGGTCGCCCGCGGACTCCACCGGCTGGGGGAGGATCGGCGGCTCCGCGCAGCCCCGGCCAGGTGCTGGTGGGAAGCGCTGCCTGCGCCCGGCGGCGGGCGGCTCCGCTCGGGTTTAATGGGGCCGGGCTGGGAAGAGGGACACGCCCGGCCCGGGTGCGGGTGCGGGCTGATGAGAGCTCAGCGCCCCGGGCGGACACCCGGCGGGGAAGACCGGCAGCCAGGTGGGCTTTCGGGCCGGCCGCGGGGCTGCCTGGAGAGCCCCGGCCCCCGTCTCCGCCTGGGGACAGGCTGCGCTCGGGGCAGCCGCCCGGCTCCGCTCCGCTGGACTTTGGGGGGCTCCAGGGGACACCCCGACGGGGCTTCTTGGGGCCAAAAGGGGGCTGGAGAGGAAGACCGGCCTTTTAAATGCTGGCACCAAGGGACGCTTGCTTTTGATGCGAGAAGTGCGGGTTTTCCTGCTCCCCAAACGCTTAGACACCATAGGGAGGGATGCTGGGCACACTTTGGAGGCTGAGATCTACATCCAGGGGTTTCCCTAACACCCCCTCTAGACCCCCCACTTCTCAGCTAGTGAGAGTGTGATACCAATTTAGTGAGCAACCCCCCCCCCCATTTCAAGTCCTGGGGGGGAATACTGTCTAGATCTAATCCAATGGGCCGGGCAGGGACAAAGAGTGCAGACAGATATAAGATTAGGGCTAGACACACACCTATTAAAGAAGGGGTATGGGGCTAGACAGACTAAAGGGCGTGTGTGGGACGATAGACAGACCCAGAGATGGATAGAGGAGTGTGTATGGGGCAGACGGACAGAGACAGAGGAATGTGTATGGGGTAGATAGAGCAAGATAGCAGGGTGTTATAGGATAGACAGACACACAGAGACGGGGGGGGTGTTGGGGTAGATAGAGACAACGAGAGTGTGTGGGGTAGATAGACGCACAGAGATAGAAGGTGTGTATGGGGAGGACAGGCACACAAACAGTGAGATGAGAGGTCTTATGGGACAATCAGACAACCAGAGAGATAGCAGGATGTGTATGGGGATAGATAGATAAAGGGGCAGACAGAGAGAGGGGTGTGGCGCGGGGCAGATAGAGATGCGTGGATTTTGGCCACGTTTGCCCATATAATTCACTTTTGGGTTGAGACCAAGACTGGAAAAGTTCCGCTGCAAATGGCTTTTCCCTGCAGCTCTGAGGAATTTTTGATGGCCTTGGGTTTGCGATTTCAACTGTGAGCTGAGGCTGAATTCCTGCAGATGCCTCTGAACCTGCTGGGAGGCCTGGTCCCTCACAGGCCACGGCCCCCTGACATCTTGTAGGATCCCAAGCCCCAGTGGCACCTACATACGCCTCTGGTGTCACCCAGTGCAGCACCACGGAGGTCATCTGAGCTCTGGGATTCAGCCCCACTGAGGATCTGGCTCATCAGGCTCTGGCCCCACTGATCTGTGGTGGCCTGGGCCTGGTCTGGTAGTTACCTGTGTAGACAGTGATGTGTGTGAGGGTCTGGTGGAGGTAAAGGAACCCACCCACCCCTGGCCAGTTTCCCAGCTTCTGTTGGTGTTGTTGCTCCCTTCTGAATGGGCTGTTCTCTTGGTCTGACACAGGTGCTAGTTGGTTTTTCTCTCAGCGGCTGCCAGTTCCCTGCCTATTCATTCCCGACTTTTCCCCTTTACCTTCGCCTGCAGTATCTATTTCGGTGCATCCTGCCGGCCGGATTGGATTCATCGCATCCGGAATGGCAAACAATTTATTGTCATTCAATCCTTTTTTTATCTTGGGCACCAGGATGCCTGCTGGGTCCTAGTGCTCATCTTAGCGAATTGTCTCTTCTGAGCCCCAGCCCCCACCCTGCCTGGCAGCACCTCCTCTGGGCCCTCACTGGCTTTGGGAAGCTAGCTCTTGAATCCTATGTTCTGACAGGCCCAGTATCATCTTCACTGAGTCCCAGTGACCAAGCAGGTCTGGAATTGTATTGTAGTGTAATCACTAGGTCCTGGCCCCTAGGGGACTGAGATCCTCTCTGCTGCGGCTCCCTCCCAGGCCTTTGGACCCTCTCCAGTGTGTCTGAGTGGCCTGAATCAAGCGCTGTGTGCCAGCTCCCTGTTGTATTGCCCTCAAGACCCTGAGTCCTACTGTCTGTTCAACCCTCAGATCCTACCTGTTGGGTCTTAGTTCCAGGTCCTAGGCAATTGCTCCTGTTTCTTTCTGGCTAACTTACTCTACCTGCATGTGATCTTATGTCCTGTGAGACCCATCCTGGTACCTAGAACTCTCCAAAACCAAGTGTGAGCCACTGGGCTGACACACAGCCATGGAGTTGGCAGCAACACTGCTCGCATGCCCTTGACAAAGTACCCTCCAATCATCTTTTCCTCCAGGCTCCTGTGCACTCCAAGTTCACTCTGTGTGGTCCTGTACAATGTGTCATCTGTTCATAGTCCCGCATCCCAAGGAATCTAGCTGTCCAGTCGACACACAAGTGATCTAGCATGAAAATCCCGTGAGCCCATGTGCCTTCCCCATCCAGCTGTCTCTAGACGTCCATGACTACCTGGGCTTCTTTAGTGCTAGCTGCTCCATCCACTGGGAATGCCTATCCCTCAGAATCCTCTTGGATTAGCCGTCCCAGTGCCTCAGCCATGCTTGTGCCTCACTTGCCCAGCTTGAACAGCACCTAATGAATCCATCCCTTCTGAGCCTGGTCAGTCGATGGTGTATATTTGTGGGAAGAACCTCATTCAGGCTCTCCATTGCACACAGTGGGCATGGTGCCCACTTCTCCAGAAAGTTGTTGGTGTCAGCTGTCCTTCCCAGATATTCTGTATTCATCCTGGCATTTGCTGGATCTTATTACTTTTTCTGCTCCCCATCACCTCATCCCACCTTCTTAAACTCATTTTTTCTGGTTTTCCTTGCTGCCCATCTGTCTAGAGCAGGGGTGGCCAAACTTATGGAACTCAAGAGCCACACAAGTTGATCATTAAACCGTCAAGAGCCGCAGTGAGGCATATAGCCATATACTTTTATCTACTAAATGGATTTGCTGACGTTCTTCCACGAGCCACACTTTTTCATTCAAGAACCACACGCGGCTCCTGAGCCACAGTTTGGCCACACCTGGTCTAGAGGTCACCATTCTGGGAAAAGCCCACATGCACTGTTGATGCTACCAGGCCAGGGTTATTGGCCAGAAAAGCCCCACCTGGTGAGACAGCGGCTAAGGAGAAGGCATTATAAAAACAGTGAAACTGGTGTCCAAGTATTATTAAGAATTGCTGAAATTCCACTGTTGAGCAGTGGCAGTCCTGGGGCATCTTGGAAGTCTCTTTAATACACTGATTCTAACTCCTTCATAAAAATGCCCACGGTGGGTGAGGCCAATGGTTCATCTAGTCTGGTGTCCTGTCCTCTGACAGTGGCCAATGCCAAGTACTTCTGAGTGAATGAACATAAAAGCAAATCCTCAAGTGAGCCATCCCCTGTCTTCCATTCTCAGTTTCTAGCAAACAGAGGCCAGTGACACTTCAAAGCATGGTTTTGCATCTCTGACTCTTCTAGCTAATAGCCATAACTGGACCTAACCCCCATGAACTTATCTAGTTTTTTTTTTTTTTTTTAACCCTGTTACAGTTTTGAACTTCCCAACATCATGTGGCAAGGAGTTCCACAGGCTGATTGTGTCATGTGAAGGCATACTTCCTTTTGTTCATTTTAAACCTACTACCTATTAATCTGGTGACCCTAGTTCTTGTGCTAAGAGGAGGAGTGAACAAAATTTCTCACTTATTGTCTCCACACCAGTCATGATTTTATAGACCTCTGTCATATTCCTTCTTAGTCGTCTTTTCCAAGCTGAAAAGTCCCTTTTATTAATCTCTCCTCATAGGGAAGCTGTTCTATACCTCTCATCACTTTGTTTCTCTTTTCTATACCTTTTTCTAACTCCAGTATGTCTCTTTTGAGATGGGGCAATCAGATCTGTATATGGTATTCAAGATGTGAGCATACTGTGGATTTATAAAGAAACAATATGATATTATCTGTCTTTTTATCTATCCCTTTTCTAATGATTCCCAGCATTGTTGTGTTTTTTTGAGTGCCACGGCACATTGAGTGGATGTTTCCAGAGAACAATCCAGAATGACTTCCAGATCTCTTTCTTGAGTGATAACAGCTAATTTAGACCCTATCATTTTTATATGCATAGTTGAGATTCTCTTTTCTGATGTGTATTACTATGCATTTATGAACGCAGCAGTTCATCTGCCATTTTGTTGCCTAGTCATCCAGCATCGTGAGAGCCCTTTGTAACTCTTTGCAGTCGGCTTTGGACTTAATGATCTTGAGTAGTTTTGTGTCATCTGCAAATGTTGCCACCTCACTGTATATCCTCTTTTCTCAGATCATTTATGAATATGTTGAGCAGTCCCAGTCCCAGTATAGACCTCTGAGGGACACCACTGTTTACCACTCTCTGTTCTGAAAACTGACCGTTTATTTCTATTGATAGTTTCCTATCTTTTAACCAGTTACTGATCCAGCAGAGGACCTTCCTTCTTATTCCATGACCACTTACTTTGCTTGAGTAAAAGTAGTTAGGAGATTTTAGCTGCACAATAAAATACAATGAATCAGATTGGTTGCCTTTTCTTTCCTTCCGGGAACTAGGACAGCACACATCTCCCTTTAACAATCAAAGTAAGTTGCCTTTGCTCTTGTCTGTTCTTTCAAGGTCAGCCTAGCTAATGAAAATCAATCTTCTCTTTGCTTTTTTGTACTGCATAGTAGTATTTTACCAGTGGTTCCTGGAGAACAGAAAAATCTCTGCCATCACCAGACTGGTTTGCTGAACACGTTTAAAGTCAGTGGGACGGGTCAGTATTTAAATAGCTTCCTTTGGCATAACTGTGGGCTGTGAAAATCTCTCTGCCACACGTGGTTGCCTGTAGAATTTGGAAAATGAGGATATATTGGCCCAAGAAATCCAGAGAATACCGCAAAGCAACCCAGCTGTCAAAATACGTACTGTTGATAGGTACCGTTTTTAAGCACAGTAAAAGATCATGCCTTAAAATGACTTGGAACACAGACTGGTGTGAGACATGAAACAATGAACTTTCCCTCTGGTGGTGGTGTGTTGCTCACTGTGCCTCAGCTGGCCAACAGCAGCACTGTGAGAACTATCTAGCTTCAGTTTACTGTACCACAAAGCTGTAACTGGATTCCATAAGCACTCAAAGTCTGTTCATCTTTTCCTTCCTTCTGCCCCAAGGACTGCCCATAGTGTATGACCACAAGTGCCTCGTTCAGGTGTCCCTCTGACAGGCCACCAGGGTCCAGAAATGGTTTTGTTGTGAGAGAGCATTAATACCTACCTGATGCTGAGCCAGCTGACAAATACTACCCTCCGCCTTTTCCCTGGAATGTTGGTTTCACCTTGAGGCTCCCCTAAACAGTGTGACTAGAGGCCATTCCCGTCCAGGTAGCCCCCTGGAATAAAGCCAGAATGCATCTCCAGTACTGCAATGAGAGTCAGGAAGTGCCGCTTCCTGAAAACAAAATCATAGTAGCCTCTAGGCAGGTAGCATCTCCTCTGCCTTGATTGCCTGGAGTAGATCCACTGAGCTTGAACATTTTACTTTTCCCTGTGTGCTCGCAAAGGAAGTGAGTATGATCTTTATGTGCCACTGGGTTTGTAAGGAGATGCTCTGGAGACCCCAGCAGAAACCACTGGGAAACTGAGTCTGAGAGATCAAAAATCAAGAGCTTGGCTCATCTTGTCTGTCTATCTCTTGACCAGGGTGGAAATTGATCCTTGAAATATATTTTTGTAATTTTGTGCAATGGGTAGGGTGGGGTGGAAAGCCCAGGGCCACAGGGCTGAAGATCTGCATTCTTCCCAGCTCTGTCCTAGGCTCTCTGTATGCCTTTGGAGAAGTCACTGGGTCTCAGTTGCCACCTCTGTGAAACAAGGATAATACCTCCCCACAAGGCAGGTGTGAAATTTAACTCCTTGGTGTCTGTGAGGTGCTTTGGGTGGTGATAGCAAAGATCAGAGTCATGCTGTGTGTTTGAGTGACCCATGCAGGGCATCTGCCACATCCCTAGGGTGAGTTTGATAGAACTTGCCATTGAAAAATATTCCCTAATATTCAGACCAAGTCCTCCCATCCTCAGATGCATCCCAGTATGCCCCGCAGAACAATCCCTCTTCCTCCTTGGTGTCACTCCTCTGGCAGTATGCCCATTACTGTCACATCACCCTTTGCTTCTTGGCTGTGGCTACAGGTGTAACTCAGGAGTCTCTTCTCTCTCTCCCACTCTGTCCCTCTTCACTAGGCTTTTCCGATGTGCCCTGAAGCCCTACGTCCTTGCTGCTGTCATCCGGTGTGGCTGACCTCAGCAGTGACAAGACAATGGATCCGCCTGTGGAGGACTTCCAACAGGTCCTCCCCATCGATCAGATCCGCTCTATCCGCGCCAGCAATGACTACGTGGAGAGACCAGCTGTCTCTTTCAGGCAGGCCCGGTCCAACCCATCCCTCTCCCAGCAGGCCCACAAACCAGAGTGGTCTCCGGACTGCCTGGTGTCCTCCACCTTCCAGGACCTGCATCGCAGCCACAGCCAGCACCACCAGATGTCGACTCTGCAGCAGCACCTGAGTCACTCGAGCACCGCCAGCTCCATGTCCCACAGCACCACCGCCTCGGACCAGCGGCTGCTGAGCGGAGTCACGCCCTCACAATCTGGGCACTCCCTCCTGCGGACGCAGCCCAGAGCGGGCGACCAAAAGTCTGAGGAACCGCTGAAAGGTGGGGGGGAGAAGCCCCCCCTCCACTCCGGGCACCTCTTCATCTGTGAGGAGTGTGGGCGCTGTAAGTGCGCCCGCTGCACAGCCGCCCGCAGCCTGCCCTCCTGCTGGGTCTGCAACCAGCGCTGCCTCTGTTCCCCGGAGAGTCTCATCGATTATGGGACTTGCCTGTGCTGTGTCAAGGGGCTCTTCTATCACTGCTCCACTGATGACGAGGACACCTGTGCCGATGACCCCTGCTCCTGTGGCCCGACATCCTGCTGTGCCCGATGGGCTGCCATGAGCTTCCTTTCCCTCCTTATGCCCTGTCTCTGCTTCTACTTCCCAACCCTGGGGTGCCTCAAACTTTGCCAGCGGGGGTATGACAGTCTGAAACGTCCTGGCTGCCGTTGCCAGAACCACACCAACACAGTCTGCCGAAAGATCTCCTCCTCCAGCGGCACGCCCTTCCCCAAGACTCTGGATAAGCCGGTATGACGTCCCCGGGGAGGGGAATGGCTCTTTTTCTTCTCCTTCGGGTCCCTCTGCTGTGCACCCCCTTCGGGAACGGAGCAAACAGATGAACAGTCTGCCAGCACCCCAGCCCTGCAAAGGGAGCGAAAAGCAGGTTCTTGGGACAAAGGAACCACGCTTCTGCCACCAAGCCCGGCATGACAGGTTTTGCACATTTTGGCAAAGGACGAAGGTGGAGGGAATCAGATGCTGACACATGCACTACTGGTCAACGGGGGGGCTTTCAACATGGGACTCTGACCTCAGAATGCCTTAGGAGTTGTTCTTCTGTGGTGGGTTTCAAAAGGGTGACGTGTCCAAGCACTGGAATCCTCCGGGGATAAGACCATGGAACCCATGTCTCTTTCATCCATTCTCCGTCTGGCACTTTCCTAAGTGGCACTTCCCACAGGCTTTTCCTCAGTTTCCTTCACTGTTGTGCTACATGCCAGTCCCCGCAAAGGCAGATGGCCACCAACACCATCCTCTCCTCCTGGTAGCAGAAAAGAGAGAGAGCTCTTGATACTTCCAAGGGAAAAAGGAAAATAAGTGAGCCTGACTATCCAGTGTTTAAGGGCCAGTGTATAGATTCAGAACCATGCCGGCATGAAAAGAGCGTGAAAGGGGGATGTGGACAGAAAGGAGCCTCACACCCACTTTGGTATCTCAGTGGATCTTCAGCAAGGGGAATTCACTGTGGTGATTCATATCTTCAAGTAGATTTGGCAGGTTAAATCTCTGTTCATGTGAGGGGCAGTGGCCTGGATAATCTGAGGGAATGGTAAAGGTCTGCTAGCAGAGCAGGTGTCATTGTGACTCCAGGCTGGGGGTGACTGAAAGGTGACACCACCTGTTTAGGGGTAAGTTGGAGGTTTCATTCTCTCTCTTGGTAAGCCTGGCAAAATCTCTCCCCTGGCGATGTTAGTGCTACCATTGGCATGCTCAGTGTCATGGCTGAGAACTGGGTGGCCTATGGAGCCTGCTGCCAGGCTTTTATTCCCACCTCTGGATGTTAGAGGTACATGAGTAGGGCAAGGTGCGGGAAGCTTGCTCTTCTGCCCTGCCTGGTAGATAAGAGGCCTTCAGTCTCTGGGGCTGCCAATCTGGTACCTTTCACCAGCACTGAATTCACTTTAATAAAAGTAAAGCTGAACCTTAAAAACATTTTACAACCCTGATCGCCTTCTCTGTGCTGATCCTATAAGAATGATCATGTCCTTGCTTGGGCCTGCAAAGTTGTTCAGCTGAGGCTCCAGCTTTGGGCTGGTGGGGGAAGGAAGGGCTACATGTCAGAAAGCAGAATCAGCATGTGTAATTTACATAGCTGGCCTTCCCTGCCCGTCGAGAGCATCTCAGGGTCCTCTCTCATCTCCGCATTTTAGAGAGTAAGCTACATGAAAGCAGATTGGCTGCACAGCTATGCATCCTCTAGGCAAGGCTGACATTGACACAAATGTTCTGAGATAGGAAACACTGTCTGCAAACTAGAGATGAGTCTGAACCAAATCCAGAGGTCTGGACGTCTTCAGACTATGAGAAGGTTTGCATGTGGGTCATAGTTCATAGTCAACACCTATCATAAGGCAAATTGAACTCCTGTATCTGAACTTTCCTGGTCCTCAAGGAAGTTCAGATCCAGGCTGCAATGTGAAATTGCTGACTCAGACTCATCTCTGCTGTAAAAATGTGGTGCCAAACTCTCAGTTACAACCCCAGGGACTTCAGAAACTTGGCCTGTGGAATGAAAGCCAGGTTGACCCTTCAGTGCTATATCCCCCCCATCACATCTGTCCTCAGAGGCACGCATCTGCATGTCTGAAGAAAAGAAGGCACAATAACCTTCCTGTTTCATTGGAGTAAAGGTTTGGGAGGGCTATAGGGCTTGTGAGAGCTGGAGAAATATATGCAATGAATCCCTCAGCTGTCCCAAAACTTCCTCCACAGCACTCCAATGTTTAGGGCACAAATGTCACGCACACTTTCCCACTGATTCCTCTTTGTTTAGAATTCCTTTGATCTATTTTTGTATATATAATGTTATGATGGCTAGGACTCTTATAATAATATTCATGATATTGCTGTGAATGGTGCCATATACAAGGTTTGGCTTCCTGGTACATTTACTAACTCCAAAGGAATATCTCAGCTGTTATGCTCATCATAGATCTTGATTTATAGGTCATCTGGGGTATAGTAGAGGCTCTCCTAACAGGCCTGTGCACTCAGCGGGCTGGTGAATGCAAGGGGTAGGGTCAGAGGACAGGAGAGGTCAGGGATTCCATATCTCGATGGATGTTTGCTCCCTGGTGAATTGTGCCATTGGTGAAGATCCTCCATTTCAGCTGTGGCCAGAATCATGATGTGGGAGTTTGCTCATCCCATTGGAAGCTGGGAAGCACATTTATATAAGCTGTGGCAGTCCGTATGAGACACGCACACTGTAACTCACTCATGGGGATGTAGGAGGAGAGTCATGAATCATTTCAAGCTCCAGAATGTGCAATTCCAAGGATAGCAACACTAATCAGGGTGAGCTGTGAAAACACAAGGTCTCCCCTGTGGTAGCTGCACTACATGTGTGTGGCTCTGGGTGTGTGTATATTATATATATGATCAGTCCATATCTTTGTTACATAAATTATATAATGTATTGCAATCATATATTTTTCTACATGACAATAATTGGTCAGATTTATCTTTCCAACGGTAGGTGCCAGAAGTTGCTCAGAGACACGTGTACTGGAGGGATGTCTGTAGAGACATACACCTCACTTCTTTGCCGGCTCCCTTCACTTTTCACTAAAGTCGGTTGAACATTTTCCGTTGGAATGATTTTTGTCTTGGAAAATGGCTTCTTCCATTAAGTGCTTGTTTCTGGTGTGTGTAAAATGCCCCTTTTTGTGGGAAAATTTTTTTTATATTTTAATAACCCAAAATATTTAGAAGTTTATTTTATGAAAAATCAACGTAATTTTTTA
Organism: Podocnemis expansa; assembly: GCA_007922195.1. Classification (NCBI taxonomy): domain Eukaryota; kingdom Metazoa; phylum Chordata; order Testudines; family Podocnemididae; genus Podocnemis; species Podocnemis expansa. Next base: position 44,502,354 of record ML681991.1, read on the forward strand.
TGAGGAAAATACCCTAAACACCCTCTCTTCACTTTGCTGATGATCTTTGCTTTTCATGCTTTGTTTCACGTTTTTTTCTGCTGTGCCAGTGTGAAAGTCCCCTTCCCCCTCTCCGTTGAGTGCATATTGTGCCAGAGCCTGGAGGTTATAGATCAGGGAATCTGGCCAATTTTCTAATATTTTAGAACTATTTGATAATTTGCCAGTTTTGTAGCAATACATTGTGTAACGTATGGAACATCAGAAATGGGACTGGGCCACAGAAAATCAGATCCAGGGAGGGTCAGCACCAGGGCTTTGGTTTGGGCTGTTCTCGGTGTCTATTGGGAAATTCAGAATGTGGTACAGAATCTGAGTTGTTCCATTTTCAAAGTTCAGATTTGGTTGGCTACAAGGGTTTAGTTTCATCTCAGCTGTATCAGATTCCTCTTCCCAGGGGAGGGGCACTAGGAGCATATTAGACAAGGACAGAAAACCACAGATCAGGATTTACCAAACCCTGGCTGAAGACGAACAATGTAGACTAACGGGTTAGCTAATATCAAGCAACCCATCTTCAATGTGGGCTCTCCCTGTGAGTTTCCCAAGATCTCCAGCTTGGTAGAGGTCTCCTCTTTCCCATCAAAACTTGCAGTTTACCATCAGATACGGATCTAGTGCTGGCAAGGGCCATGACTAAGTGGGAGCACTGAGATTGGCTCCAAATGTGTGCAGCAGCTTGCTCTAGTAGTGTTTTTAACCCCATGTTCAATTTGTCTCTGATCCTTTAATGTAAGTTCCAGCTGCCCTCTAACAGAGAGGAAGCACTTTGGGATTCCCCAAATCTCTCTGTGTATCTGGGATTTCATTCTGGCCTTAGCCAAATCTTTATCTTATTCCTGGTTGTCAGACAGCTCCATAATGAGAAAGCTGTGCTGGGTTAATGGGGGTGCACTGCATCTTATCTCATTCCACCCATAAAAGACAGCTGGGGGAGGTTTTTCAGCTGAAATTACAATAGGCAGAGTGGCTCACAACCTACTTAACTGGAAAGGGGCTTTTTCTGTCAAAGGAGCCTGTTGGGCTCCAAGCTGCTGAAAGCATCAGATGTGGGGTCTGAGCTGTCTCTCTTTCTCTCTCTGGTCCAATTGTTAGAGCAGGGGGAAGAAAGGAATTTGGCTGGGGGTCTTACCTCCCTCTCTCACCCCACTGTCAGGCAGGGTGACAGCTGGCCTGTGAGGTGCAGAACTTGCAAAGGCCCCCTAAGAGTTAGGCCTCTAGTAGCCTCTTGCTGTGCTTGTGCCAACCCCCAACTACCTCCCCCTCCTTATAGGGGTCCCAATCCCCCTTGGACACCCTCCTGCAGTGTGCTGTGATGTGCCCCTTCCCTCCACAGTTGTAGGAAGTCCTAGTGGGTTAAGAGACAGAAGACACATCCTTGGCTCCATCATGCCCAGCACCTGAGACATCTTTACTCTCATCCCAGAACCATGGCTCATTTAAGCAGAGTACCTTCATGGGCCTTCTAATTGATGGCTGGTCTCAGCTTCATGCATTCCCAATCCTTTGCCATACAGTCCCAGTGGCCTCATCTCTCTCTATCCCCACCTGTTGGTGAAAGGTGCCAAAAGCACAAAAAGAGTAATTTCAGAACACAAAAAGGATAAAATCCCCTCCCCCTCACTGAGTTTCAGGGCTAGACTAACCCAAGGAAAAGCAGACAGCACATTTAATGTTCTCTCCACATCCCACCCTTTGTTATTGATCTCTCTGCTGCCTCTTGCAACAGCTGCATGTCCAGTCCGAGTGAGGCTGGAGAAGCCTGGGAATCCTGTGGGAGGTCTGTGTGAACCGTTGGTTTTGACTTCTACTGATCCGAATGGGTGTGCCTAAGAGCCCATTCCAGGCAGCCAAGCAATCTAGTTCAGGACCTTCTGCAAGCAGTATCCACCATCAGTACATCACTAAGCAGTACCCAGAATCCATTCCAGATGGGCAAAGCAATCCTTTTTAGTATCCAGCTCCTTATTATGAACTGCACAGGGCTCCTTCTTAGTCTGAGGTGTCAGCTCAGTGCTCATTGGCTAATGCTTTCTGTCACTGATAGCCAGTGATCATACTTCAAGTGCATTTCTGGGCCCCCCTGAAATGGATTCTTTGTTCCACCCCGTTGACAGCTACTTCCAAAGATGCCCAGAGAGCACACATCTAGAAAGAAGAAGATAGGGAAAGGGGCTGGAGATCTTTCCTTATGAGGTGGAGTGTGGTCAGAAAAGACTGGCTAGATGGGAGCCAAGTTGAACCTTGTCATTTTCAATCAGTCCCTTGCAGGAAACTTCACAACACAGACTATTGAATGTATCCATGTGACCAAAGGGAAGCAAGTCTTGCAGATGGTGCAACTGAGTTTGGGGACAGAGGGCCAGGCTCTGCTGCCACTGAAGTCAGCTGCAAGACATGCCAGTTTCAATAGAGGCAGGATGGAGCCTATCAACAGTGCACTCAGGGGTCTGCCATGAATGCAGCTTGTTACCTGCCTACCTACGGAGCACACCTGTGCATGCCGGAGAGCTAGGCTGTGCTAGCCCCCATGTCAGGAGTGATGACCAGCTTTATCATCATAGGTGGATGCTGCCTATTCAGTTCTGCCACACTGCTGCTCCAACCCAATGGGTTTTTCCCCCTTCCCATCTCCCTCCAACACCCATGCTGTGTTCAGAGGCTCCCTCGCACACTCTGTGGACGAAAGGCTGCTGTCTTCTTACACCCAGCTGTCTTTAGCACAAACTCCTCCTTAGAAGACTCATTCCAATCTTAACTGCAAAGGGGAGCCATGTACCAAGGATGAAGCTTCTAACTCTCTGTTTATTTGGTACAAAAGGCATCCTGTACAGTGTATAAAAAGTTTCCCTTCCCCAGCCCTCATGTTGGTTTCTTTTTGCTGTCTAGAAAGTATAATACATGGTCATAACCCAGTCACTGTTTTTGACAACACGCTCATACCTTTTATGACTATATAAAGTATTTATTTGAAAAGTTTATTTTAAAGATGAAAAAAATTCCCTATTTATTTGAAAGCACCCTCTTCTGTTTGGTTTCCGTCTCTTGCAAGCTAATCACTGTTACTGACCACTGCTGAAATAAAAGAAGTAACTCTACGGGTGGCTTTCCAGGCCACTTAAAGCAACTATTCAATAAAAAAATATATATTAATTTTGAAACCTCTGTTGTTCTTGTCTCTGGAGGAAGGGTGGTGATGGGTGGGAAGAAGGCCTGGTGTGGACACACCTTAGTTTACTGTTGCCTTGACAAATGGGCAAGCTGGCCCATGAGTGCGAGGTCTACTTGGCACACCTGTCAACTCGTGTTTCCAAGCCTGCACTTGAGTGTCCACATTGTGAAAAACCAGGCCTCATATCTGTATGCAGAGCTGTGACTGAATATCAGCTGTTGTGGTCATGTTCTGTTGTCTGCTGCTCTGACAGATGGCACCCAGGTTGGTGCCATCAGGAAGCTGTGAGGGGTGCTCCTCATGCTGGCCCTGATAGGACATGGCTGTTTTGGGTGTTTTAAACTTTTATAACCTCAAAGGGTATAAAGAAAGCTTACAAGCAACACAGCCAATCATGTCATGTGCCTAAAGGCTGTGACTTACCCGAGTCCTATGGGCTGTGTAAACACTCCAGGTGGTTTTTGTAGTAGCATGTGATGTTGCAGAATGATGAATTCTGCCCAGTCATATAGCACAGTGGATTCCATAGTGACTAGATACCATGGTGATGGCTAACTAGAAAGATTAGTCTAGGTCATTGGGTTTATGACCAGAAGGGACTATCAGAGCATCTAGTCCAGAGGTTAACCTGCGGACTGCATGCAACCCAATCAAATACAGCTGTGGCCCATGTGACATCCTCAGAGCCATACAGGTAGCATTGGGTGCAGCCCACAGACCACATGGTAGGCAATGGTACACAATGCTGTAACCAGTCACTTTGGCGCCTGGGGCGCATTTCACTCAGAACATGCCCCTTACAAAGACTGGCACCTGGAGCAACTGGCACAACGCACCCTTTGATAGTGTGGCTCAAAGCCCTGTTTGCCCTTCCGCAGTTACAGTCCTGATGGTACAGAGGCTGAGAACCGCTGATCTAGCGTGTCATCCTCACAGGCCGTTAAAGTTCACCCAGATGCCCTTGTATTGCAATCCATAACTTGTGTTCAGCTAAAGAACCATCTAGAAAGGCACCCAGTCCTGTTCCGAAGCGCTAGACAAATCTACCACCTTCACTGGCAGTTTGTTCCTGTGACCAGTCACCCTCATGGTAAAGCATTGTATCTAATCCCACATTTAAATTCATCTGGCGTCAGCTTATAGCCATACGGTTTTGTTCTACTAGGTTAAAAAGCCAGTTAGTTTGCAATATCTTCTCCCCATGAAGGTACTTATCCCACTGTAATTAACTCACCTATCAATTTTATTTGTGATCAGCTAAATGGGTTGAGCTTGTTTAATCTCTCATGGTCAGTCATTTTCTCTGGCACTCAAATCATTTTTCAAAGGTGCAGCTGTATTAGTCTAGTTCAGCAAAACAAGCAAGGAGTCTTGTGGCACTTAAAGACTAACAAATTTATTTTATCACATGAGCATTCTCCAATTGCTCAACAGTGTGTTGTAAAACATGGACACCAGATCTGGACTCTCCAGTGCCGTATACAGATGTAAAGCCACCCGCTCTCCTATTTGCTAATCTTTTTAATACAGGCATATATATAACTACATTAACTCTTTTTGCCATAGCATCATATTGGGGACTTATGTTGTCTTCCTGTGGCCCCTAGATCCTTTTCAGAGTCACAGATTTCCAGAACATGGACGGTCCCCTATTCTGTAAGAGTGGCCTACCTTCTTTGTTCCTAGATAGCTAATTTTGAAGAAAATGTGTTTTGCCCAGTTTACCAAGTAATCCAGGTTGTGCTGTCTGACTGCCCCACCCTTGTTATTATTTACCACTCTGCCTGTCTTTGAGTCATCTACAAATTTTATCCACAGTGCTTTTACAGGGAAATGTTAGAGGAGCATTAGTGAGGTAGATTTTGTTAGATGAGCTTAATAGACAGAAAGATAGATAGACAGGCAGACGACTAAAGAGATGTCATCAGGAATTTGCAGGACATGAAAAAGTTAATTAAAGTTAGATTTTACTTATTGGCTGAATGTCCTGTTGCATTGGCATAAAGAGTTGACTGTAGACCCATGTATGTCCAGCAATCCACAAAGCTTCTGTAGTTATTGCTTTTTATGTCCTGCAAAGCCCTGAGGGCACCTATCTATCTATCTATCTATCTATCTATCTATCTATCTATCTATCTATCATAATACAGAAAATTCCAGTCACATTCTCTAAGAGGGGAATTGTGTCTCCATGGCTCTGTCAGTCCATGCTTATCAGATGGTGACAATACACTGGTCATCCTGTGCACTGGATGCTAGTTCACAAGTAAAGGGAAGCCACCATAATTCACAGTGTTGCTAGTCTCAAGTGTTCAAAAATCACACAGCTGGTTTCTCCAGCATCATGAGATTGTCTTAAAACTCATGACATTTTAAAGAATAATTGATGGGCTTTTACTATTTGATCTCTCCTTTTGGAGTCTTTATGAGTCACATTTTCAAGCTTCTCTCTCCAACCATGAGGACAGAAAACTTACTACTTCTTCAGATACAAGCTGAGCTTCTCCTGTAATCATCTGGCTTGAGGAGCTAGGGCTTTAAGGAAAACTCCTAATGTCACAAACCTCATGATAAACATATGAGATAGGGCAACAGTGAATTCCTTTCATTGGCCCAGCAAACAATACACTCAGTGGCTACCGAACTGGATGCAGTTCCAATCAGTAGCCTGGAAAGTAGAGTAATGCCCTGGACCCTATTTCCAGTTCAGCTACTGGTGAGTCACCTTAATATTTGAAGGCCAGAAGGGACCACTGGAAAATGTAACGGCACAGCAGTTTTCACTCCGTCTGATGTTGCCACATGGATTTGACCCTATGACTTGGAGCAACAGAAACTGGTCCCGTATCTTCCACCACCAGCCCATCAAAAACCTTAGTCAATGTGAACCCATGCACGCAAATCAAGTCTTACTATCTTAGGCCTAGGCCTGCTATACACACATAAGAGTTTTGTTGACAAAACAGTGGAGCTGTGCACGCTGAACTGCTCCTCCTGCCGATGTAGCTCCCTTGCAGTGCTCAGCGAGAGGTGTAGAGCTGATGTCAGTGTAATTAGTGTAGACATCCCTTACATCAGCTGTTGCTTGTTGCTCTTGTCAATTTCAGAGCGCCAAGAAAACCAGGCAGCTAAAGTCCAGCTGTCCCTGTTCCCTTGGAAAGCCAGGTGCCTGGACACTGCTCCTGGCTGAGAGGAGCAGGGATGAGAAGCCTGGGCAACTGGACCCTGCTCCTGGTGGGGAATGGAGGGGAATAAGGAGGCAGCCTGCTAGAAGCCTGTGGGGCAGCTGGGCTCCTGGCAGGGAGCTGCCAGCAGAGCTGAGAGACCAGGCTATCAGCTCCCCACACTGTCCCTATCTTAGGAGGTGCTCCAGTGAGGACGACCTACACTGACCCAAGGAGGTAATGTGGACATCAACCACTGAAGTCATTAATTCAGTATCTATAAGTTGATCTAACATAGGGCTGTCCCTACGGGTGCATGGAGCCCAAAGTGAATCCTGGACCCAGGCTGCAGCCACCTGCCTCCTGCCTGGTCCTGGGACACAACTGGGAGATGGGTTGCAGCCCATCTCCCACTTGGCCTTGGGGAAAGTGTGGGGCCTGGGGGGGTCGCCCTAATTTGTCCTACCTGAGGGATGGTTCCGCATAAGTCCATTTATCTTTGTAGTGTAAAGGTCTAAGACACCAATCTTAGCACCTTGATAGTGTTGCTTTCCCTCCCACCCTTGGTCTTGTCTACTTGAGTTGTCAGCTCCTCCAGACAGGAATTGTCTTTTACTGTATGGATGTACATCACCTAGCATAATGTGTGGAGCTATGGTAACACATACATTGCAAGAAGACTCCATAGCCAATTCTCTTGGGCAGCTGTATGTGCAAGGTCCTTGCAGTTGTTTGGGGAAATCAGGCTGGGTCTTCCCTTTGCAAGTGTGTGCCTCATCCCAGTTAACACTCCTGTGATGGCTTCTCTTTCCAGATGTGTCTGCCACTGACTGCTGAGAATTAGGGGACTGTCTGAGGATGACAACATGTCTTTATCTGTGTTCAAAGTGCTGCTGTTGTTCCAGATTAAAACCATAGCCCTAGCTTCACTTGGGCTGCTTCAAAGCAATCTACTTCCTGCCATTTGCTTCCCTCGTGGGCTGGTGCTGCTATGAAGATGTTGCATGTGGCAACAGGATCTATGTCTCTTGATGTTCAATTATCAGTTGAAAAAAATGACTCTAAACAATTAAGGAATGTCACCGGGGGGGTTCTATTTATGTCTCTCTCACTGAAACCGGAACAAATTTGCCCCCTTTTTAACAAGCCAAACGATTTTCCAACCACCCATGCTGCAAACTCCTCCAAGAAGCAGAAAACACAGTCCCATTCCTTTTTGCCTCTGATGTAGTCACTGGCTGTGGTAGATATCCTACCACCAGCACTTAAATGGAAGCACTGTTGATGGAGCCCCAGGCAGATGCAGAGCCCCTGTCACCTTCCTGTAGCTCTGTTAACTTGGCAAGAATCAGAGTTTGCTTTCATCTGTAGCAAATGGGCTCTGACTCGAACATGCACAGGGAGTGGATCAGTTGTGTAGAGAGGTGCCAACCCACTTACACGAACGTAAAGGTACAAAAATACTGCTGGAGCATGCAGTGGTGAAATCAGGAAGGCTAATAGACAATTAGAGTTGCAGCTAGCAGGGGATGTGAAGGGTAATAAGAAGTGTTTCTACAGGTACATTAGCAGTAAGAAGAAGGTTAGGGAAAGTGCAGGCCCCTTACTGGAGAGGGGGAACATCTAGTGCCAGATGATGTGGGAAAAGCTGAAGTATGCAATGCTATTTTTGCCTCTGTCTTCACAGACAAGGCCAGCTCTCAGGCTACTGCACTGGGCAGCATAGAATAGGGAGGCAGTGAACAGCCCTCAGTCTGAAAGAAAAGGCTCAGAAATCAGGACCCTTCAGAAAAGCTGGGCACACACAAGTTCATTGGGGCTGGAAGTAATGCACCTGAGGCTGCTGAGGGAGGTGGCTGACGTGATTGCAGAGCCATTGACTATTATCGCTGAAAACTTGTGGTGACTGGGGGAGATCCCAGACAATTTGAAAAAGGCTAATCTAGTGCCCATCTCCAAAAAACGGAAGAAGGAGGATCCTGGGGAACTACAGGTCAGTCTGCCTCACCTCAGTCCCTTGAATAATAATGGAGTAGGTCCTCTAGGAATCTATTTTGGGACACTTGAAAGGAGGAATGTGACCAGGAACAGTCAGCATCTATTCATCAAGGGCAAGTCATGCCTGACCCACCTGATTGCCTTCTGTGATGAGATAACTGGCTTTGTGGATGTGGGAAAAGCAGTGGACATGCTATATCTTGATTTTAGATACATTTTGATACAGTCTCCAACAACATTCTTTCCAGCAAATTATAGAAGTATGAGTTGGATGAATGGACTGTAAGATGGATAGAAGGCCAGCTGGATTGCACCCTCAGTGAGTTTGCTGATGACACTAAGCTGGGAGAAATGGTAGGTACATTGACGGGCAGGGATAGGATACAGAGTGACCTAGAGAAACAGAGGATTGGGCCAAAAGAAATCTGATAAGGTTCAACAGAGACAAGTGCACGGTCCTGTACTTCGGACAGAAGAATCCATGCAGTGCTACAGATTGGGACCCAGCTAGCTAGGCAGCCGTTCTGCAGAAAAGGACCTGTGGGTCAGAGTGAACAAGAGGCTGGATATGAGCCAACAGTGTGCCCTTGTTGCCAAAAAGGCTAACAACATATTGGACTACATTAGTAGGGGCATTGTCAGCAGATTGAGGGAAGTGATTATTCCCCTCGACTTGGAACTTGTGAGGCCACATTTGGAGTATTGTGTCAGTTTCGAGTCTCTCATTACAGGAGAGATATGAACAAATTGGAGAGAGTCCAGCGGGGGACAACAGAAATGATAAGGGGGCTGAAGCCCATGCCTTAGGAGGAAATACTGAGAGAAAAAGGCTTGTTTTGTCTGTCAGAGAAGAGTGAAGGGGGATTTGATAGTAGCCTTCAACTACCTGAGGTGTTGGGGAGGAGAATTTCCAGGGAACATGGAGCTAGGCTGTTCTCAGTGGTGGCAGATGCAGGGCTTGAACTAGATAAGTTGGCACCTGGGGCAAGCAGCCCCAGATGTGCTCTCCCCCGACCCAAGGCCCAATCTGGCCCCAGCCACTGCCCGGAGGCAGTGCAGAGCCAGATCCGGCCCCTGTCACCACTGGGAGTCCCCCTGCAGCCTGAGTCCCCAGGCAGGGTGCCTTCCCCACTGGCCAGCTGGCTTCCCCAGCTGGGGGGCACCTTCCCCGCCAGCCGGCTTCCCCGCAGATTGGGTCCCCCAGCAGGGTACCTTCTCCGCCATCCCTCATAGGGCACCTTCACCACTGGCTGGCTTCCCAGTTGGCTGTGTCCCCCTGTGGGGTGCTGTCCCCACCAGATGGCAGGGTCCCCCACTGGGCACCTTCCGCAATGCCCTCTAAAATTTGGCTCCAGGGTCTTTGCCCTGGTTGCCCCGCCCTAGTTATGGCCCTTGGCAGATGACAGAACTAGGGGCAATGGTCTCAGGTTGCAGGGGGAAAGGTCTAGGTTTGATATTAGGAAAAACATTTTTCCTAGGAAGATGGTGAAGCACTGGAATGGGTTACCTAGGATGGTGGTGGAATTTCCATCCATAGACGCTTTTAAGGTGAGGCTTGACAAAGCTCTGGCTGGGCTGAGTTAACTGGGGTTGATCCTGCTTTGAGCAGGCAGTTGGGCTAGATACCTCCTGAGGTCCCTTCCAACCCTAATCATCTATGATTCTATGAAAGGTACGTTAACCACTAGCACCGACTAATTGTGAGCGCTTTTACCTGAACACTGGGGGTACGGGATGGAGGGCTCTGGAGAAGCTCAGATCACCTTTAATTAGTGTGTGCTGTGCCAGAGGTGAGGAAGACTCTCTGGATTGAAGCCAGAGGCTTGGGTTGTCTCTTTTAGACATATCTAGTGGCACCTGCTTTTCCCCTAGAAAGGAATAGCCTCCTCTCCCCAGATGACTTGTTCTTCTGCCTTCTTGGAAGTCTTTGAGAAAAGAAGGTCTTGTGGCTAAGATTTGGACGCCCCTGTGATTGAGATCCTGCCACTGGTTCACTGTGGGGCATTAGCAAGCTCCCATGCCTTGGTGTTCCCCACTATGGAATGTGGCTAATGTAGTTATTTAACCCCACCAGCCATGTGGCTCTTGGTCCTCCCCTAAAATTTACCCTGTGGTAGTGCCCAAAGGTTCCCACCGGGCATGAGGCCCCTTTCCGCTGGGCATTGCAAAGGGGCCTAGCCCACGGAAGAAAGGGGAAGAGACTGGGTATCTGCAAGATGAAGGAGCTTCTCTGTTAGCCCAACCAGCAGATACTCATGCATTTAACTGAACAGATTCAAGTCTCAGGTGCAACAATTGCCCCAGCTGAGGTGACCTGACACTGACAGGGCTGTGCACCTTTGTTAAAGTTTGCAAAGTGCTTTGAGATCCTTAGCGGGAAGGCACATGTCTTTTGCTCTGGCTTGTGTTGTGATTGTCCCCTCTAACAATCTGTTGCAGTGGCTAGAGGAAGTGAGATGTGGTGAGGGCCCGAAGCCTGAGGAAAGAGAGGATGTAAAAGAGAAAGAGAACAGTTTTGTCACATTGCACTCAGGAGGCAGATCACACCACTCTGCAGAGGTGCCTTCCCATGTATCAGGCTCAGGGTGACCAAATGAATTGACACCAGGAAATTCTCACTGGAGAGAACTATACTAACTAATTGAAAATAAATTAAGGAACATGACACCTTGCTTGCAGATCAGTTATCTATAGCATACCTTTCCCAAAATAACCACCTTCTGCACGTCATATGCAAAGGCGAAACTTGGGATATATACATAAAATAGGCCACTCCACCAGAGACTGAATGTCCCTTCCTTCATAACTGGAGTCACCACCAGGGTTAATCAGAAATGACTGCAACATTGCCCTCTAAATGTGTGCTCAGTTCCCATTGACATCAGTGGGCATCATGCGTATGGATGCCCCAATATACTGTGCCTTTGACCTTATGCAAACACTCAGGTATTTCTGTGTAGCAAGGATAATGCTTGCCTGATGAAGTGGGATTTTCTCCTATGAAAGCTCACATGAAAAATAAATTTGCTAGTCTTTAAAAGTGCCGCAGGACTTGGTGTTTGTTTTGCTCTCTCTCTCTCTCTCTCTCTCTCTCTTCTTTCTCATGCGCTTGCAGCTCCACAGCTCTGAAAGCCTAGTGACTAAAGACTAGACACCTCTGCAAGAGAGTGGTGCTACTATCACCCCAATAGGGTTTAGGTTAACATGAGTGAAAAGCTTGAAATCCCACTAATCACTTTTGTATGGTTGGCTGCTCTGTCAGCTCCTGTGCTTTCTATGTCTCATTTAAAGAGGAGAATTAAAGAGCTAAGTTTCCTTCCTTTTCCTTTTTACCATTAGTGTGTTCAAAGTCCATCGATCAAATAGGATGCCACCCATAGCAAGTCCCACCTGCACCTGTGTGAGCACTTAGATCATTATTTAGCCACAGTCTGGAAGCAAGAAATAGACATTCTCTAAGGCACCCATCTAAGCAAATTGGCTCCATACAAAGTGCTATGCCTGATAGTTGTTATTTTTCTAACTGGTTAGCATCCCACATGGCAATCTTCAGAGCTCCCCAAGAGTGGCCTTAGACAATGGAACAAGAGAAAATGACTGTCAGAAAGATATGGACGTGGTGGGCTCTATAGCTGTCATCTCAGTGTTCCCACATCAAATTATCTCACTTTGAAAGCCAAAGGATTTTTTTTTTTAGCTTGCTAGTGCCACAAACAATCTGTTTATTCTCAAAGTCTTGAAGTTTTCTCAGACATGCTGAGTTCTTTCCTCTTCCCCTTCTTCATTAGGGATCAGTGAGCTCACCCCTTCACACAAATTATCAGAACAAGTTCTCTGACTTTTCTTACTTACACGTAGTGTAGATGCTAGGGGGGAACTGAGCTGGTGAATAGAAATCAGCTGGCTCTCCCATGACTTTATTGGTTCTTTTGGTCTAGCAGAACCAGATCCTTGTTTGTGTCAGTGAAGTAAACAGCTATTGGTCTAAAGCAGGGGTCTAAAGTCAAATCACCACAAGGGCCACATGAGGACTGGTAGAGGGCCGTGTTAGGACTAGTATGTTAGCCTGAGGGCTGAAACAATGGAATCTTTTCATACAACGATATTGCAAATATTTGTAACAATAGTGTTATAGGGCAGCAGGAAATAGCTTTAGGGGTCACATGTCTGAGACCCCTGGTCTAAAGACACGATATGTTATATGTAGTCATTTTTCTGGTTTCTGTGTACTGCACAAGTTAAACAATAGGAGTCATCCTGTCAGCCTGTTGTTAGGCAGTATTTTCTGGGGATTCATAACACAGTATTGTGGAAAGTTAGAGCTGGTGTGAACTCCAGGAGGTGATCCATGCTACCCTGCATCTTATCCATGATGAAGGATCTCACAGGATGACATCTCTTGGTGACTTTGGGTAAGATCTCCACAGCCAAAGGGGTTTGGAAGTATATTTTCCATACATTCTTATGAAAGAGATCATGGCCAAGATTCTCAGAAACAACCACTAATTTGAGTGTCTCAATTTCGGCATGTGGATTCTCAACACTGCCTTAAAATCAAGTCCCTTCAAGGTGGCATGCAAAAATCTGAGGCACCCAATTGACTAGTCACTTTAGAAGGCCTTAGCCTGTGACTTTAATATCCTGTTGTTTGTACGCATATCAGAATAGCTCCTAGAAGTCCCAACTAAGAGTGTGAGCCCACTGGGCTGGGTGCTGCACAAACATATAGTGAAGTGCCTCACTTAGACAGATCAGACTCATAAGATAAAAGGAAGTAGTGTTATAGAGGCACAGAGAAGTAAATTTGCTTGCCTCATGTCACACAGCAGGTCAGAGCAGAGCCAAGACGACACCCAGAGTCTTCTGACTCTTAGACCACTGTCCTATCTGATTGACCACATTCCTTCTTTGGCAAGCTTGACCTTTCTTTTAGGTTTTCTTTTTTTTTTTTTTCTCCTGAAGCTAAATGAAAAGCATTTTAGGCTCAATCGACTTGTGATTGTTTGTTGCAAATAGAAAAAAAAAATCACATCAAGGAAGCAGGTATGTGCATTAAAAACGAACTGCATATACACCTCAGAATGTCACCAGTCCATATGTTTTATAATCTGCACCAAAATGGGGTGCCCTCATCAGCCCCTTAGCAAAGAGTGAATAGCAAGAGCCACAGTGAAATATCATACTTGACTTCCTTGCAAAACACACAACAGCACGTCAGCAGAGCATGATTGCAGAGAAGTAAAACTTGACTCTATTTGTTGCCTCGAAGTGCCCTTGACGATGCTCTTTCACTGCTCTATAATTGTGTAGGTCCACTGAGGGCTAAATACTGCAAGGTGCTGAGCATCTGGGGAGAGACTCCAGTGCCTTAAACTCCCACTGAAGGCATTTATGATGCTTAGCTTTGGCAGGAATAGAAGCTTGCTCACAATCTTGTAAAGCTTAGCCATTCCCACTGGGCCTGTTGGGCATTAAAGAGGTTGTTGCTTTACTGGCCTTAAACACACTTTGAATATGAACAGGGCAGATACTGCAAATTCTTGTCTTAGATAGAGATGTGCTAATGATTTCTTTGGGTGTTTCTTTTTCAGTGGCTCTTTTACCAACTTCAAATAGCCCAGAGAAGTCAACATACAGAGAGAATCATTTGGAGGCCAGCAGGGCTAGATTTAATGAAAAGAAGAAAACCAGTTGAAATCTAGCAATGAAAACACGGGCAACGTTCTGAGCAGCCCTTTGACCTTTATGATGCAGGTTGCAAGGTCACAGAAACTTGGTCACACAGTATTGATCAGGAATCCTTTTGGCGGGTGTATGGCACCAGGGTGTAAAGAAAGAGCAGTTGAAAAAGAATTAAGTGGGGGCAAGAGTGGAACGTACTGATTGAGCTTCTGACCTCGGGGGGGGGGGGAGTTCAAAGATCACAGTGCATACAGCTGGGTATGGAATCATCTGTACAACGTCAATACATAAATAAAGAACCAGAATGACATTGCAGGAAAAATAAACAGCTCGGTTGAGTCTCAACCACCAAATATTTATTAAAACTCAGGGGGGTGGTTAGATACATAAATGTTTGCAAGAGTGTGTGTGTGCGCATACAAGTAAGGATGGATGTGAATGCGTATATGCATGTACATAGGTTATAGGTGTTTTTTCTTTTATTATTTGAATATCCATGCCTCCTCCATTCACCAAGGATACTTCTCAGAAAGAAAGAAAGAAAGAAGCATCTTTCTAGTATCCAGTACATTGGGCTGCTACTAAATAGGTGGCTGGGCTATCAACCTAGCTGCCAAATTCATCAATAGATGAGTAAATCCATTAAAGAGATGGTAAAAGCTAAGGTAGGATTCACATTTAAATTCTTAATAGATTTACCTCATATGTAGACTGTTTTTTCAATCCAAATTGTACCATTTTCCATGAAATGACCCATCAGGATGAGTCTATCATGACTCATGGAAACGGTGCTAAGAAGAGATCCAGATCCAGATTCTTCCATCAGTTCTACCCATGTGGTTCTCTTGCACAAGCCAGAGAGAACTTTGGCCTTCTGTGGGGAGTATGTCAATGTTGTTAGTGGTAAGGCTGATGAGGACTGGTAGGTCTATGCTCCTAAAGGTGTTGCAATATGGCTTTGAATGCCACTCTGAGGCTCTCCAGGTCTTGATTTGTCCTAGAATCATAGAATCATAGGGTTGGAAGGGACCTCATGAGGTCATCTAGTCCAATCCCCTGCTAAAAGCAGGACCACTCAGTGTTGTATTTCCCATTAGGCACTGTAGGCACAGTGCCTAGGGCCTAAACATTTTTTAGGGCCTATGAAGAAGGGGAAAAAACTAAAAAAAGCATAAAACATAAGGAAAAATAAGGAAAATCACATGGTTTAGTATTAAAATAGTTTAAAGTGCAGCACGTCAATTGGCATAATTCAACTGGCGTTTACACCTCTTTTTGCACATTTTGGAGTGAAAGTGCTTAGGGCCTACAAACACCAAAATCCGACCCTGGGACCACTCTCATTAAACCAGTCCAGCCAGGGTATTGTCTAACCAGACCTTAAATATCTCCAAAGACGGAGATTCTACCACCTCCCTAGGCAGCCGATTCCAATGCTCAACCACTCTCCTAGTGAGCAAGTTTTTCTGCATATCCAACCTTGTCCTTCCCAGCTGCAACTTGAAAACATTACTCCTTGTTCTATCCTCTGTTACTACTGAGAACAGCCAAGCTCCTTCCTGTGTGGAGCACCCTTTCAAGTAGTTGAAGGCTGCTATCAAATCCCCCCTCAGTCTTCTCTTCTGCAGGCTAAATAAGCCAGATTTCTTTCTTCTTACGGTCCTGGCATTTCAGGGTTACTTCTATTGTATTACCTTCTATCTGCAGGGCGTCAGTGGTATCAGAGCCACCTCTGGCTTCTTGTCCAAGACAAAGAAAAGGCTTGGGGCACCAGTGGGAATATTTCAGCATCGCTTCCTGTCACCTATCTTCCACACCATGATCTATTGTCTTAGTGATCCCTGTTTGGCTCCTGGGTCCTATGTAAGCCCATCAGGTGCAAAAGAATTGTCCAATAGCAATGCGGCTCCTTACCTCGGGGCTGTGACTGCCTTGCCTCTGTGCCACTGAACTCCTGGCACTGACCATGGCCCTGACCTGTGGGCAACCCCCAGCCCCTCAGCACATACCTCAAAATTTGGTATTGCCCTTCAGCCTGACTCCTGACTCTAACACCAGCTCTGGGACTGGTTTCTGGCTCCCAAGTTCCTGCCACTAGTCCTGCCTACTTTGGCCCAGGATACTGACAGGTGATCACTCAGCACTTTCTGAAAGTCAGATTGCTCTAAGGGGTCTCAAAATAAGCAGTCAAGAACTCCTTAAAACTCCTCTTTTACCAATTTGTCATGCTCAGAGACCCTCTCATGTCACTTTGCCAATGGATAGACCAGAATACAAATAGAACAGCCAGGTGCTTGATTTGCCAAAAAGGGATTGGTTATTAAGTTCATCTATGCCCCCAGAAGTTAGATATTTTTCCTAGCTCAAGACACGTCTTGGGTCTGCCAAATAGGTTGGATGAAAAATAAAAATTTTGGTGCCTTCTTATTTATACTAATCTGTTTTTATACCTAGAAAAATAACTATGGAATATCATCAAGGTCATATTGTAAATCTCATAGGATATACTTAGATCCTTACACAGGATAGGAAAAAGTGGGTCCTTTTAGTACTGGCCACACACTGAGTATTTTATGTGTACATGTGCTTGTTTCTGTGTTCAGTTCTGCTGTGTGAATTTAGCACTAGTAAAAGATGATGGACTTACAGCCCTGAAAAGTGAAATCCTCTGTTATCTTGAGAATAGACACAGCATCACAGCAGTGTGAAATTTATCTCTGGGCTTGTCTTCATTAAGGGTGACAAATTTGTCGCTGTCAGATCAACTTTCCTGATTGACTGAGCAGGTCTGTGAAAACCCTTTGGCTCAATGGGACTATTTCAGCATCCCTTACTGTCACCTATCTTCTGCACCACCTCCCTTTGACCCATCACAGTGGACATACAAAGTGAGATACAAAATTTATTTTAAATAACTTGCATATCTACTTTCAACTGCCACCAAAAATGGTTAGTGATGAAGACCTGCCTTCTGGCACAGTTCCGCCAGTGAGCTTCAGAGCTGAGTGAATGATTCCTGATGAGTAACTTATTCAGCACACTTACCCCTTATCTGCTCCCATTGGGCTGGGCACTGTGGAAACATAAAGCCAGTCCTTGCCTCAAGGAGCATACAGTTGAAGACAGGACACAACAGATGGATACAGGCAGATAGTGGAGGACAAGGAAACAATGAGATGATAGTGGTTGGTGTAATATGCAGTAGGCTCTGTTCTGCAGCAAGTTGTTGACTGGTCCCACTTTCTTCATAAATCCTGGGTTTAAACAAATTTTAGTGCTCGCATTAACTGTAAGTAGCTGCGAATCACAATGGTGCTGAACGACTGGTCACCTGAGTCTCGTCATGGTATTGCTGCCTCACATGATCGTTCCCAAGCCCTCAAAGAGCTGTTAAGATGAGAAGTTCAGGCTTAGACATCTCTGTGCCTACACACTGGAGTGAGCATTTGTGGGAAGACACATATTCACATGAAGCCTTTTGCTACTTTTGCTTTCCAAGAACGCTTGAATAAAATACGCTCCACAGCAGATTCACATGTAAGGGTTTGTGAACATTGTTGGAAAGAATTCTGTGGTATTAAACATAGCTCTATGTCTATGATTCTCCAGCTCCCACTTGCCTATTTCCAATCTCAGCACTGTGCTGGAATGACTACATCTGGGAATGGAAGTGGAATTCAGTCTCTGTGGGCTCTTCCAGCCTCAAAGCCACTGCTACAAGTAAGGGGCTACAGAAATGGGGAATTTTCATAATATAGATAACTGTGCCCATTGGGACCTGGACAGAAGCCACCAACAAGTGGACGAAAGCCAACAAGTGGAAGAAATTGGTGTGGCTTGAGACCAGTTGTTAGCTATTGTTTTCATGTAATAATGTTGTTAAAAACACAGCCACTTAATCCTGGGCATGATAAACATCTCTAATATAAACTGGTCTCATATATGCTATTGAATAGCTATCCAACGGTAAATTCTGGTCACTAATGATCTGGACCAGATTCATACTGAGGCCCAGTGGCGAGAGATTTCATATCCCGTTATCAGCTCCTGCAGCCAACCTGTCCTCTAATGGAATGTACTGGGCTAGTTATATGAAGAACTTCCATATCACTGAGTTCTTCCTCAGCTGAAGGACTTGTGCTTCCGAGTTCTTGTTGAGGAAAAGCGTCAGGGTATGAATCCTGAGATGTCAAGTAAGACAGCGCTAAGCTTGCTGGATGACTGCCCAGAACACGAAGCTGTTATTGGAAACAGGAGGCTTTTATGGTAAATAATTGTAATGTTATTGGGCATTTTCTTTAAATAGTCTGCCACGCTCTTACATGCAGGCAGCTGATGTACGCGAACACAAACAAAAAAGTGAACTGCGTTTGTTCAGATAAGATGCAAAAGGGATACCCTGCCTGCCAAGTTGTGATGGTGAATGATCCTCTGATTCTTTTCCCAAAACTTAAGGGTGTTAGAGTTGTCCTGGCCAGCTTCCAACCTGGTTACTTCCATTGCGCCTTCTTAAAATTCCCAATGCAGTTTCAGTTGAACGTGGGATTTTTCTTCATGTCCTGTCCAAAACTGTGCTGAGAAGCCTTTGGAAAGCCTCCAGCGATGAGAAGGTTTTGAGAGAGACCAGGTGAGTGAGGTAATTTCAGTCTTTAGGCCACCTTCTATGGATGGAAGAGACAAACTGTTGAAGTTACAGAACTCTCATTTAGCTTTCAGCTGTGGAAGGCATGAAAACTTGCCTCTTCCACCAGCAGAAGTTGATCCAATAACAGATATTATCCCCCTTCTTCCACCCGCAGTGGTGTCTCTCATATCCCAGAACCAGAAGAGCAGCTACAACAGTGCAACCAAGAGTGTTAGGGTCATTTCCCTGTCTGTTCTGGTCTCAGTTGATATTGCAGTCTCCTTGGGGCAGGGCATCCATCTGGGACTGTATTGTAAAATAACACTATTTGTGGTGTTGCCTAAATAATGGGACAGATCCTAAGCTGAGCTTTGAAGCCTCATAAAGTGAAACCTGCACGGTGTTCAGAGAGCTCCAAAATGAATGGCAATTTTGACTAAAAAGTATTGTTAGAAGACGATCAAGCTCCTCTTGCCCTTCAGGCTTTGACACTGCTCAGGCCACATCACCGCATAATTGTTACAAGCAACAGAATGGCACATCTGCTTTCTATATACAAAATTCACACACAGTAATCACAAATGAAAGGACATAATTCTAATGATCTACTTTTGCACACTATATAGCACAGTGTAACCTGAATGGGTCACTGTTGATTGATGTCACAGGAACCATTGATGTATTCCATTGAAAGATTAGGTTCCATAGTGAATCAGTCTACAACATTGGCTTAGTGACTCAAACAGCTATGTCTCGAATGTGTTTGTGGGCACAAACTGTCTCTACACAATTGTAGGGGAAAGACCTAATTCTGTTTCCTGTGATGCAGGATCAGCCACTAATGCACATTGACTAGTACAGTGGTTCCCAACCTTTTTGGCTCAAGGGCCACAGATATCATTTTTACATCCATGAAGGGCCATCGGTCTCTGCTAGCAGGCCCCCATCCCCACTGCAGCTAAGTGGAAGGAGTTCAGTGAGGACACAGCCTCTGCACTGATCTCTCATTTCCCTGGCTACAGCAGTGAAACAACATACATCCTGTAGCCCTGTGCACTCTTCCTGAGTCCCTAGACAGTAGCTCACTTCAGCAGACAGAGGTATGGAAGATCAGTGCTTCCCCCCCCTCCCTCTAGCAACAGCACCTCTGTACCCAGGCAGAACTCTTTGCTTTTGGGATGCAGCAAGGAGCCTGCATCGGGGTCTTTTAGCCTTTGGAAACACACTCAGGCTATGTCCACACATACATCATTATTTTGAAATAACCCATTTTGAAATGAGTTATTTCGAAATAAAATCCTTATTTCGAAATAAGCTAATTCAAATTAACAGTTTGTTAATTTGAATTAAGGGAAAGCCTGCTTTCAAAATAGCCATTGTTTCGAAATGGTTATTTTGAAACGAGGCTGTTTGGACATGTTGTTTCGAAACAATGGTATTGTTTCGAAACAACGTGTCCGAATGCCGTTGTTTCAAAACAACCATCATCGAAACAAGGGCTATTTTGATTAGATGCGAGGTTTAACAGTTTCAAAATAATGGTGCGTCGTGTGGACATGCTGCTTCTTATTTCGAAACAACCTCTGTTGTTTTGAAATAAGAAGCCTGTGTGGACATACCCTCAGTCTAGTTTGTTAGGCAGTGACTCCCTTCTGCAGCCAGCAGGAGGGGAGCCATGGGCCACTTTGGCTATGCCTGCACTAGAAAAAGTTAGGCTGAATTCGTTAATTCAAACTCATAAATTCGACTTTAATTTGAACTAAACTCAACCTTATTAAGTTGAATTAACAAAGTGGAGTAAGTAAACTTAAAGTTAAGTAGCCTTAGTCCACTTTGTTAATTCAACCTAACTGCTCTTGATTCAACCTTAATAAAGTCAAATTAAGGGTTAATCCAGGTCTACCCCATCCTTAGTTTGAACTAAGGAGCTGAATTAAGGCTTAGTTCAAACTAACAGGCAGCTCTTATTAATTTGAATTAATCTTTCAATAAGTCTAATAAAGGAATTTCTTAATTTGACTTAATGAAAGTCTAGTGTAGATAGAGACTAATTTAGTTCAGATTAAGCCTCCTTACTTTGACCTAAATTGTTGGTGTAAACATAGCCTTTTGGTCTCTGAGCCACAAACTGAGAACCACTGGATTAGTATATGCTAGTTGACCAAGAGGACTACTCAATCCCAATGTCCCAAGAAACGGGGAAGCCACCATTCCTCTTGAGAGAGTATTCCCATGGTCTAATACATTTCCATGTTGGGAAATATTTCCTGATATTCAGCCTAAATGAAATTTTTTTGAAATGCCAACCCATTTCTCCTAGTTCTGCCTACTTGTATAGGGCTAAATAATCCCTCATTACCCTTCAGGTGTCTGTCTGGTCTTGGAGCATTGAGCCTCACATAGTATTTTATTGTTGTCTCTGCATGGCTGCAGAGCTGCCAACATCTGACAGCTATAAATAGCCGTGTGTGTATGAGCAGGAAAAAAGTATACACCTTTGAACTTCAGTGGAACAGGAGAACTCTGTGAAAGAATGCATCATAAATAATTTGCTGAAAAAACAGATATGGATCGTCTCCTTTAAACAGTTCAGTTGGAACAAGTTGGTGGCAGCACAGGCTAGTAGTAAGAGCAGAAGACTGGAAATCAGGGCTCCTACATCCCATTCCAGCCTGCACCACTGACTTCTTTCATGGCCACAGGCAAGTTATGTAATTTCTCTGTGCCTTATCTTCCCCAGATATAAAAGGGGGATAATAATATTTACCTGAGTCTAGTGCCTGATCACCTCTTGAAAAGTACTGGGAAAGCCTCAGAGAAGAAATATCATACTAAAGCGAACTAAGCCCTTGTTCCTATACACAGATACTCTAGTATGGACCCTAAGGCCAGCACAGAACCTCATGGAGGTCAGCAAGGCCCCAACTGGGTCAGGTTGTGGAACTGGGGATTATATTATTATGTACAATGTGTGTGAAGTGGGCCAGCTTTCCACATATACATTGGAAATATACACACTATGCCACGTACACCTTGCCTTTTCCCCTGGACTAGAATAGGGTAACAGTCTAGAAATCTGTGTCACTGGAGACTGGGAGACTGTCATTAGATGTGCTGTTAGACACATGCCCATGTGCATTTTCATTTCCTTACAGCTGGTGTTTTCTTTCTTGGAAGTAAATGTAAGAAGATTTTTAAAAGTGCTGAGGTTATTTAGGAAGTTTTTGGTAAGTTCCCCCATCTTCTCAGTATCTAGTGAAGCAGGATTTTCTCGCATGAAATCTCATGCAATAAATAAATTTGTTAGTCTTTAAGTGCCACAGGATTCCTTGTTTGTTTTGTTGAACTAGACTAATATGGCTCTCCCTTTGGAACTTGGCAATGTGCAAGGCACTGAATACAGCTGTTTGAAGTGGAAATTCAACAGCTTCATGAAACACCTTGCACAGATTCAAACGGACATCATCTTCCTTTCCAAATGCAAACAATTGGACATTATGCCTAATGAACTGAAGGTAAAAAACCCTTTGCAATCAACATATTACACAGACTACAGTGACAGATTATGCCACACACTCTAGGTAAGTTCCCCCATCTTCTATGCATCTGAAGAAGTGGGATTTTCTCCCATGAAAGCTCATGTGATAAATAAATTTGTTAGTCTTTAAGTGCCACAGGACTCCTTATTCATTCAGCTTATTTAGGAATGCAACTCCTCTTGATGTTCAGGACCTGGGATTCTGGGATTCACTGGAATATTCCAATGGGGAGAACAGCTTCGAAATCTTCCCATCAGATTGGTTAGGGATCCCAGCTTCGAAAACAGTTTCCATGCTGTCAAAACTTTCACTTCATCTTACACCTTCCTCCCCATCCATCCACCCTGCCCCTGTTGCCCAGGAAACGGAGGCCATGACACCTTGGCTGGAGTGACAGGGCTGGAACAAAGACTTCTTTCATGGTACCAATTGGATTGAATTGTCCCAGGTCCCCCTCCCCCTCTTTCAGAGGACACAATGTGAGAGAAGAGAGTGCTGGGGGGTGGCCTGGCCTAGCAGGGGGACTCCAAATACTGTCCAACTTTCAAGGGTCTTGACTTTCTCTCCCCCTCTGCCTTGTTTCTTTAGCTTTCTTTGGGTCAGAGCAGGACAAGGTTCACTGACTCCTCTTAGTTATGAAGCCAAGGTGGATTAAGGAGGGGGTAAGGGCCCATTCTTGTCGCTATTGCCTGATGGAAGCAAAACCCCTCACACACTCTGTTGGGTCCACAAGTGTCATTCAGAATGAAGGAAGCTGTCCATCAAAACCAGAGGGATTATGGGAATACCTGACAAGGACTTGCAGAGCAAGAGATGGAAAGCTCTTCAAAGATGGGGGCAAAAGGAGTGCAAAACAATTTACTGAGCTTGCAAAATTAAACCCTTTTCCTGGATTATATGTGCATACTGTAGCACCTCAGTGTGCCTGACCTGTGGAACTCACTGCTGCTGGATAGGAATGAGGGAAGTAGAATGATATCCCAGAAAAGGATCAGAACTTTATACAAATAAAATACTACCCAAAGTAAAACTATAGGGGTTATCTAGCTACTTTCTTCAGGGTCTCACCAGACAAGACTCAGATGCTAATGAGATACTGATGCACATTATGGGATTTCTTTTGGTTTGCACCCCCTAAAGCAACTGTTAGAGACAGGTTCCCAAACTCAGTGTACTGAGGTATGACAACTCCTATATTCCTGTGAATAACAATATCCTTGGGAGACAAGCAATGACTATGCTATAAAAAAGCACAGGTATAAATCCCTCCTGACACATCTGTCATATAGTGATTCAAATACACAATGCAGATGTGCAACATCTGTGAGGCATATGGACAAATGCTGCAATTTCATGTTATGAAAAATATGAGGCATGAAAGGAGATCAAATACATATTTACTTAACACACAATGGCTGTGATGAGTGTAGGCTGCATACTTCACCTTTTAAACGTACATAATATTGTGTCATACAATTGTTGGGAATTGCCTTGTTATGTTAGCTCTACTTTACATATACACCAACAGGTGAGTGTATATGTTTCTCCTGTGTTGTTATAGAGAGGGGAACAGTGCTGGAATGGAAATGGCCCATCTCCATGGGGAACAGAAACAGTGATGGCCATCCAGTGCAGTTCAGTGGTCAAGAAAATGGACAGGGAGTTAGGAAAGCTGCATTTTAATCTTGGTTCAGATGCTGACCTGCTGTGTGACTTTGGCTAAGCCAGCATGCTTGTATTTAGTTGGTAAGGACATCAAGGCATTGACTGCCTTTCATTTTGTGTTTGTACAGCAACTAGTACATTGGGTGCTACTGTAATATAAATAACTAGACACAAAAAATATGTTAAAAGGACATTAGTATGGTTGCAAAGTCAAGAATTCAATGTATAATACTGGAATTAAGTTAGCCTGTGTGACTTTAATTCAGACTCTTTGTGGATGTGAATTCGGACCCTGTCTTCTATTACATGGTCACACACTATTTTTCTCACAATGGAAGTCCATCCCTGAAGCCCCAACTAGAGCATGCCCAGTATGGACAGAATCTGTAGGAATTTAGCAGCCGAAATCTGAGAAGTCTCTACTGGGCATGTGTGAACTGTGATTTTTTCAAAGGCTTATAACTTTAGGTAGATTTTTGTGGGCAAGACAAAAAGCACACGCCTGACACAGAGACTGCCTCCTTCATATTTCTAGTCCTTGCTTCCAACCACAGAGGTGCCAGAACTATCTAAAGGAAAGATCATGCAAATATTCTAATTTGGGCAAAGCAATGGTATTTTGCCCTAACCTTGTTCTTAGAAATGGCTGAACTGTTTGCCTGAAATTTTCCCCCCAAAAGGGAGACATTTGGCTATTGACTCTTCTAGTAATAATCAGAATCAGCTCCAACTACTGCTTGTCTCCTGCTGGGAGCCCTTTGACATTGTGGCAGGTTCCAGTGAGGGGCATTGGGGTGCATGTATACAAGGACTCAGATGTGGAATATCATGTGATGCTACATATGAGAAAAGAGGTGCATATGAGTCTGCATCCAGTGCTTGTGCCCATCATCTGCCTTGTTTATAATTATCCTTTGTACTTCTGTCTATTATAATTAATTCAAGTCAAAATTCTGGGTAAGGACTATGCAGGCATCAAATACAAACCCAAACTCAGCCCCTTCTTTGTAGAAATCCTTGATTAGTCTGCTGGACATAGCATTTCTTGAGGATGGATTTCTAAGGACTGGTATGCTTGCTGTATTGGGTCCCCCACAGTTGGCACCCAAAGCCTTCAGTCAGTGCTGCAGCTAGCCACAGACACAGTCATTCAGGGGGTGAATATGATAGAGCAAAATTCAGCCAAAGCATTTCCCCCTGGAATCAGCAGTTCCATTTCTTTTAGACACAGCTTTTATCTCCATGGCCCTCGTCAGGGGCAGCAGGCTTTATCTAATTCAGACGTCACACCTTGCATTGCTTCTTTAAAGCAATGGTTCGTAACCTTTTGTGGATCACGACACACTTGGCAGCACGTTGCAACTCAATAGGACACACTAGCCTAACCCCTGAAGGCTGAATCCAGTCATTTCCCCGGCTCTTTGTGACACCCTTACCACGCTGTGGTGACACAGCAATTTGTCCCAACACAGTGTTTGAGAATCACTGCTTTAAAGTGCTAAGGCAACCTATTCCAAGCCAAAATACCACCACATTCCTTTAGAAGCTCATCCAGCCCTCTACTGGATGCTGTACATATCAAGGAGGGCAGTATCAATATTCCCATTTTACAGATAGGGAAACTGAGGCACAGAGCAGGGAAGTGACTTGCAGAGCTGAGAACAGACCTCAAGGTTCCTGACTTTTAGCCCAGGGCTTTGTCCACCAGGCCATAGTCCAGCCCAGGACTTTATTCACCAGGCCACACTGTTAA
This sequence comes from Podocnemis expansa, assembly GCA_007922195.1. Classification (NCBI taxonomy): domain Eukaryota; kingdom Metazoa; phylum Chordata; order Testudines; family Podocnemididae; genus Podocnemis; species Podocnemis expansa. The sequence continues at coordinate 44,527,990 of ML681991.1, forward strand.
CTGTAGTACCACAAGCCTTTTCTCCACCCACCCTATAGAACAGAAACAGAAGGAAGAAGGAGCAGATGTGGAAAAAAGAATGAAGGCAAATGTCCCTGCATTTGAATTCCTTGCCACACAATGGATGAGCTTTAATTACTCCTGTTACTAGCTACAGAAAAGTGTCACTCTTGCCTACGTTTGGTTAGGGAGTTTTTGACAGTATCTTTTTTTGCACTGGAAAATGCTGAACTGTCAAAATCAAAACTATTTGCAGCAGGGACTTGGTTTTGCTTGTTTTTTCAAATTTTTTTGGAAAAAAAGAATTTTGAAATTGTCAAAATGTCCCCTTTCATTGGTTCAAAACAAACAACTCCCTTTTTTGTATGTGAAATGACTTTTTGTTTTGAGATGTAAGCTGATTATAGTGAAAAAACCCCTGTAAAATAGACCAAGGTTGAAATCACCATGGAAAATGGTGAAACTAAACATTTCAACTGACCTGACTGCATTGCTTTGCAAATTGTCAGTTTTCTAAAAATTTGAGCTTTCAAAATTTTGTTCTGATTTGGGATGGGAAATTTTTTTGAAATCTTATAAATTTTCCTGGGATGGGAAAACCATTCCTGCCCAACTCTACCTTAGCACTGTCTCACCAAACCTCCTTTGCCTAGGGCATCTGCCACCATCAATGGAGGAAAGTGACACTCCCACATAAAAAGACTTTCACATCTGCATTGAGGGTGTCAGTGTCCCAGGTGTGTGTTAATGCTAGAGATGGGCCTGAAGTAAGCTAGAGCAAGAAACTTCCAGCTTCCTTGGACAAGTTTGAACTTTGCTGTTCGGGGCCACATCTCCCCACTGACCCTATGCCACCACCCAATAACTGTGATCTCTTATCTCTGTGCCGATCCCTTCCATATATGCTCTTTCCTACAGCTGAATCTCACCTCACCAAGCTTTACTTCCCTGCCCTATGCTACTGATCCTTCGCCTAACTCACCTTTCCCTTGCAGTTGATCTGCAGCCCCCCTCAGGGCACTCAGTCATCACTGCTGCTGACCCCCATCCTATAAACACACATCCCCCTGGCTGCCTCTTCTCCCTCCACACTCCTCTTACCCTGTGGCTGACCCAGTTCTAAATCCATAGCACTACTAGAAAAATAAATACATGTGCACACACCACGGGTGAGGAAGCCTTCCTCTAGGGCCGCTGTTTCTGGGAACTCCTCCATGGCACGCTGGAGGAAGGAGCCGTTATGGCTGCAGCCAGGGAGAGGGTTCTTTGTTTCCACACTTCAGCTCCTTCCTGAAGTGCTAAACTCTGCTTTCCTGAGTGTGATTCCAAGGCCCTATCCACTCCTGCAACATCTCCACCCTCTCCCCGGTGGACTTCAGGACCTAAAAATAACTCCTGTGTGGTTGATCCAGAAAAGCTCTCTGGTACCCGAGTTCAGCAACCATGCACAATGGGGGAAGAAGTGACACACACACTCGCTCACACGCACACACGTACACAGGCATGCTGCTCCGGGAAAGGCCAGTACTGACTCATGCTTTCAGGGCCACAGGGGACTCTGCTGGCACAGGAATCCCACCTCGTTGGGCCAGGATGGCTTGTCTGCCCAAGGACAGAGAGCCCCTGGTCACAGGCTGAATACAACCATTGTGCCTCCATATATCCTATGAAAATTTTACCTGCCACCAACACCTAACACCTGCAGCTGTCTTCTGAGGCTTGAAACTCTTCATGGAATTTATTCATAGACAGGAGTGTGATTCTGCTGTTTTAAAGTGTGAAAAAAACCATCCTATGCACAACACACAGCTCTGCTTGCCCACCTATCCCCCCCTCACACCATACCTGTTGACTGCACACCATCACACTGTACATCACATAGGCAACACCTCCCAGCCTGTAGCCATGACATGCTCTACTCATTGATTGTACGCCACTATGCCATACACCCCGAAGGCAACACCAACTCACCCATACCTATGACACACCATGCCTATTGACTGCACGCCATTGTGCTATACACCACAGGCAACATATACCCTCCTGTGTCCTTGACTAACTATATCCATCGACTGTACATCACCACACATCACACACAGCAACACCTACTCACCTATACTGATGACACACCATACACATTGACTGTATACCATCATACTGTACACCATGCAGGCCACATATACTCACCTGTATGTGTGACACACCATACCCTTTGACCATACACCATCACATCAAAAGTCACACAGCTTCATGTATTCACTTGCACTGAAGACACACCATACTCATTATCTGTACATCATCACTCTGTACTCCACACACACCTACGCTCACCCACTTGCACTCACTACTCAATAGCGTATGACACCATCTTCACTGTATCTTCTGACCTGCATGCTATTGCAACTTCACCCATTCACTACTGCCTGCACAAAACCCCTACGTCTACTTACTCACTACTCTTCCCCATTTCCAGCATACACAACCCTAGTGAAGCCAACCAACCTACCAGGCAAACGACAACTCCCTAGCTAAACAAACTCTGGATTATATTATATTATATTATATTATATTATATTATATTATATTAACGACTGTAAAAACCCTGTCTCAGCTCGGGGGTGAGGTCACCCCTAATGAATGCAGCAATCAGTGGCCTCTGTAGTGTGAGAACAATGGGCCTATCACACCAAGCACAGAACCTCTAGCATACCAGCATTGCCTCCATCAGCCAAGCTAAAGGAGCAGCTTCAGTGGTTCACAGCAGTAGTAGGTTGTTACTCACCCACAGACCAGGCACTAGTAGTTGCTACAACTTTTGGAGGGTTTTACAAACTTGCCAGCCCTGCCTGTGTGGGTGTGCAGATGTGTATGCAGGGGCAGCCTTGGGAAGAAATCAGCCACCATGGCTTCTCTCCAGTCGCATTCCACCCCCAACTTACTGCAGCCCAGAAAAAGGTGCTGCTTACTTACTCCCTTGAGCCTAAGCTGCCCAGCTGGCTGGCGTGGTGAGAGACACAGCCATGGCTACGCCCGTGCTTGTACTCCTCCCATCCTGCTTTACCGTAGTCATGGATATTCTGGGGTAGCTGAAACACTGCTATATGGAGGTGGAGGGTTTGGGTTAAGGAGGTGAAGGGGTCTGGCTCATATTTTCCTTGCAGGTGGGTTAGGGCTAATGACAGTCTAGACCTAAACTGTTTCACAGCACCTGGCACTGAAATGCAGTCGTCTCTGGGGTGGAAGGTGACAGAGAAAAAGGATAGTAGTGGATGGAAAATGAAGGATAGAGTAGCCAACAGGGACTGCACCTGGGATTTGGCCAGGGTATTGGAGGACTATGGAAATAAAATGTGGACCAATGAATAAGTCAACAGACTGGGACTTGAGAAATTTCAAGGCCCTGTGGGGACTGCATCATAAAACAAGTGCCTGTTGGGGAGGGGAGTGTTAATTAAGGGTGCAAAGGCAACCTGAATTTTGGCCTTTCCTAACTTCTGAGTGCTTGATTTGCAAACTTAATAATGCTCTTGCAATATCATTGTTCTGTGTGTGATTTACTAGGTTTTTGGAAAGGCAAACTGAAGCTTCCCCAGGTTCCATCATGTAGCACCATACTGACACTTGCAGGGTCATCACCTGAGTTGCAACCTTTAGATCTGCAGCACAGACCTCTGCTACTTGATCTAACAGAGACATTGGGAGCAATATTAGTGTGTCATCTTCTACGTAGACCAGTGCTAGAATGGGAAGGAGGGACACACACATGGTCAAAGGTTTTCAGTGATGTTTGCTGACATCAGAGGAATGGCGAGAATCAGGAACATTAGGCACCATTCGAGGTTGCAGGGAGGGGGAGGTGCTGTCTTGTGCTCACAGACTCTTCTGCCTGTTTCCTCCAGATCTGACCATTTTTGCCAACCTGTCTCTGTCCTGTTTCTTCCCCACCGAGCTCCCAGTCTAGGTCAGCTCCCATTCTCTTCATCTAGCCAGTTCCAGTCCTCACCCCTCAGGCTCTTCAACTCGTTCCCAGTCTCCTAGCCCAGCCAGATGAGTCTCACACTCTAGGCTCTACATCTGAGCCCTCATCTTCTGTCCACCACGGATTCCAGGCCTGGTCCCCCTGTCTTGGATCTTCATCCTAATTCCAGCCTCTAGGCTTCTTGCCAAGGCTCACTGCTCAGCCACTCCATCTCCCCCATCCATGGTTCCACCACACTGACTCCCACTCGCTGCCATCAAACTCTTTGTCGGTATCTAGCCCCTCTGCCATTTCCTCCCCCCAGCCCCATACCACAGGCCTAGCTCTTGTTTCCTCTGCATTCAGGCAGCTTCCAACCCTTGTCTGCTTGGGTGCCAGCAGATGCAGCACTTGAAGCACAGGTGAGGCAATTGCTCTGCTCTCCATTCTGGTTCTGGTGCTCAGAGATATGGAGCAGGAATTGCAGGGGGAGTCCAGATCAACCTGTGCAGCCATAGGCTGTAGCACGTTTAGTGCAGATGGAATCGTTGGTGAAATTAGCTGCCAAATGCCAACAAGTCTCTACCGAGCATGTGCAAACTGTGATTTTTTCCCCTCAAAGCCTTAAAACTAAGTCAAATGTGAGTAGGATTTTCATGGGCACAGCAAACACCACATCTCTTCCTCAGAGGCAACCCCTTGCCAAATTTTGAGTTCCTGTTACAGATCATGCAGATTCTAGACCTTCTCAACTAAACAGTTGTAAGAATTTCTAGGAACATGAATTTACTTGCAAATTTGACTGTTGCTTCGGGGCTGAATAGGGACTTTGGTTTTTTTCTCATTACAACAGGTTATTTGACCTAATCTTCCTCTATATGCTATTTCCAGGTGTTTGAATCTTAACAACTGCTTTGATTTGCTTTTACAGTGTGATCTGATCCTATGACTTACGCTTCCCTGCATTTATTTCCTCCCATTCTGTAAGTTCCCCCCTCTTCAAAATGTCTGATGACGTGGGATTTTCTCCCACGAAAGCTCATGCAATAAATAAATTTGTTAGTCTTTAACTGCCATGGGACTCCTTGTTTGTTTCGTAACATGGGAAAAGCAATGTATTTCCCCCAGTCTCATTCTTGGAAATGGTAGAACCAACCATTTCTGCTGAAATGTTCCCCTCCTACACTTCCAGTCCCAAAAAAATCAGCCTGAGGCAGACACCTGCTGGCATGGTAAATTTCAGCCCAAGTAGTTAAAGTTTGGCAACGTTACAAGGAATTGAAAACAGGGTCTTATGAAGGGGAGTGTCAGGCAACCTTTATTATATGCAATGCTACTATCTCAGCCTAGTCTTGTGACACAGAGTCTTTTACAATAACAACAGGTGGTCAACCCCCTGGTTTTATGTCTCATATTCTAGCATTTAATAGTGTTCTCAACTTGGGGGCTTTTCTATCAACTCCTATGATAATCAGTGTTTTTAAAGCCCCAGCTTCCAGACTCATGTGAACAGGGCTGGTCCTACCACAGAGGTGACCTAGGTAGTTGCCTAGGGCTCCAGACAGTAGGGGATGCCAAGGGTGCTCTCCAGAAAAGGTAAAGGCTGTCCTCTGGGGGTGGGGTGGGGGGCGAGATGGGTGATTACTCCTGGCTCTATGGTGCTGTGGGCCCCATGCTGCCCTGCCATGAGCAGGGCAGTGTGGGGCTGGCACTGCCGCCCTCCCACGGCTGCATCGTCCCCCACCTCCTCCCTGCTGCTTTTGGCTCAGAGCTGAAGGCAGCGAGGGGGGGCAGGAGCATGGAGCTGGCCTCTGCTCTGGGCTGGCTTGTTCCACCCCCAGAATGGGAAACAGCTGGCCCAGGGTGGAGTGGGCCAGCTCAGAGGCTGGGATCCACTCTCCTGTCCCTCCCCTGGGCCAGCTGTTCCACCTGGGGGCAGGGGAGAGGGCCAGCCCAGAGGCAGGGCAGGAGACCTGAGCTCAACCGCTGGACCAGCCCACTCTGACCTCAGCTCAGGAGAGAGGTAAGAGTGCGAGGCCTGCCTCTGGGCCCGTCCATCCCCCCAGCACGGGGAGGAGGGTAGCTGGGGGGGGGGGGCCACAGGCCGATTGCCCCAGGCTCTGTACCCCCTAGGGACGGGGCGCCAAAATAACAGGCACGTAGGGCGCTAAAAAACCTTGGGCTGGCCCTGCATGTGAATAGATGAGAACCTCAGCTTTCTTTCAGAAGAAAATGCCAATGTCACCCTGGAAACTCAAAACCGAGAAGGCAGATAAAAATAACCCCACAGCCATAATTTTGTTTAAAAAAAATCTTTAGGGCAATTTTGTGACTTTATGGGCCTGGCTCATGTTTTTTGTACTTCAGGGTTAGTAATACCTAGTGGTATCACTTTGGATAGCCTTAAGGAGGGAAAAATTCTGATCCCTGCCTTCTAGCATCCATTCTGGTCCCCACTTGATTTCCCCATCCCCCACCCACAGTGGCATTGGGTCTTGCTCTGGGTGGAGTTTCCTCTCCATCTTGCTAATGCAATGCTTCCAGGGTTTGAATTCCCAGGGGAATCCCTTGCACTCTACCTCAGGTAGCAGGTTAAAGCAACACTTGGCCCAGGTGCCCTCTGTCTGCTCAAACAGGGAAGAATTGGTAGGGGAAGTAGAAGGGGGTGGCAACTTGGGCAGGCATGACCATGAAATGATCAAGTTCAGGATCCTGACAAAAAGAAGGAGAGCAGCAGAATATGAACACTGGACTTCGGAAAAGCAGACTTTAATTCCCTCAAGGAACTGATGGGCAGGATCCACTGGGAGGCTCAGCCGAGGAGTCCTGAAGAACGGGCTGCATTTAAAAGAAATCTTACTGATGGCACAGGAACGAACCATCCTGATATGCAGAAAGAACAGCAAATATGGCAGGCAATCAGCTCTGCTTAACAGAGAAATCTTCAAGTGACCTGAGTTTAAACATAAAAAGGAAGCTTGTAAGAAGTGGAAACTTGGACAGATGACCAGGCGGAGTATAAAAATACTCTTCGAGCATGCAGGAGTGAAATCAGGAAGGCCAAAGCACAATTAGAGCTGCAGCTAGCAGAGAATGTGGAGGGTAACAAGAAGGGTTTCTACGGGTCTGTTAGCAACAAGAAGAAGGTTAGGGAAAGTGCAGGCCCCTTACTAAATGGGGGAGGTAACCTAGTGACAGATGATGTGGAAAAAGCTGAAGTACTCATTCTTTTTTGCCTCCGTCTTCACAGACAAGGCAGCACAGAATGAGGAAGGAGAAGCCCTCTGTGCTGAAAGAACAACTTCAGGAGTCATGATTGTTTAGAAAAGCAGGACACGCACAAGTTCTTGGGGCTAGACACGTCAGGTGCTGAGCGAGTTGGCTGATGTAACTGCAGAGCCTTTGAGAACTCATGGTGACCAGGAGAGATCCTGGGTGACTGCAAAAAGACAAAATATAGTGCCCACCTTTAAAAAAGGGACGATGGAGGATCCTGGGAACTGTAAACCAGTCAGCCTCACCTCAGTCCCTGGAAAAATCATGGAGCAGGTCCTCACGGAATCCATTTAGAAGCACTTGGAGGAGAGGAAGGTAATCAAGAATAGTCAGCATGGATTCACCAAGGGTAAGTCATACCTGACCAACCTGATTGCCTTCTATGGTGAGATGACTGGCTCTGTGGCTGTGGGGAAAACAGTGGATGTGATATACCTTGATTTTAGCAAAGCTTTTGGTACAGTCTCCCAAAGTATTCCTTCTAACAAGCTAAAGAAGTTGGAGTTGGATGAATGGACTAGAAGGTGAATAGAAAACTTGTTAGATTGTTGTGCTCAACAGGTAGTGATCAATGGCTCAATGCCTAGTTGTCAGTTCAAGAGGTCCAGGGGTCAGGCAGTCGTAGGGCTGATTTTGTTTATCTTCCTTAATGGCCTGGAGGTTGGGGTGGATTCCGTCCTCAGCAAGTTTGCAGATGTCACTAAGCTGGGAGAAGTTGTAGATACAGTGGAGGATAAGGAAAGGATACAGGGTGACATTGACAAATTGAAGGATTGGGCCAAAAGAAATCTGAGGATGTTCAACAAGGACAACTGTGGAATTCTGCACTTAGACAGAAGAATCCTATGCATGGCTATAGACAGGGGATCAACTGGCTTGGCAACAGTTCTGCAGAAAAGGAGCCAGGGGTTACAGTGGACAAGAGTTGCCATAAAAGCTAGTGGCATATTGGCTTATTTTACTAGGAGCACTGCCAGCAGATTAAGGGAGGGGATTATTCCCCTCCGTTTGGCACTGGAAAGGCTGAATCTGGAGCATTTTGTCCAATTTTGCCTCCCCCACCCCCAAAAGGATGTAGGCAAATTGAGGAGAGTCCAGTGGAGGGCAACAAAAATGGTTAGGAGGATGGAACACTTGACTTATAAGGAGAAACTAAGGGAAGTGACACATCTCATCATCCCCTTTCTCCTTTAGTATGCAGAAGAAAATAGTGAGGGGGAATTTGCTAGTAGCCTTCAACTACTTGAAGGGGGAGATCCAGACAGGATGGGACTAGGCTTTTTTCAGAGATGGCAGATAATAGAACTAGGAGTAATGGGCTCAACTGCAGTGGGGAAGATCTACATTGGATATTAGGAAAAAACATTTTCCCTAAGAGGGTGGTGAAGCACTGGAACGGGTTACCTAGGGAGGTGGGGGAATCTTCATCCTTAGAGGTTTTTAAGGCCCAGCCTGACATGGCCCCGGTTGGGATGATTTATTTGGATTTGTTCCTGCTTTGAGCAGTGGGTGAGACCAGATGATGTTCAGAGGGCTGTTCCAATCTTCATCTTCTATGGTTCTATGGAACGTGAGTGGTGTAGGGTGACCAGGTAGCAAGTGTGAAAAATCAGAATGCGGATGGGGAGCAACAGGTGCCTACATGAGAAAAAGCCCCAAATATCAGGACTGTCCTTATAAAATCAGGGCATCTGGTCACCAGCCCAATGCAATCAGTTGCATGGCTACTTTCTGAGGTTTGGCTTGGCCATCCCTGTGTCTGTACAGGGGACACCTGGGCTAAATTTGAGTGGCTTGCACCCATGCAGCTGAAGAGATTCTCTGGACTGCTCTGGCCGCAGTTTTGGTTCCTTGGATCCATGGCCTATTGACCAAGTACAACTGTCCCCCAGACACATCCCTTTCATTGGCTTCACTCGTGAAGGTGTTAAGAGCTGATGTGAAGATGCACAGTAGATGGATGCCATTTCTTGAGCACAACAAGACTCATACTGGCCCTACAAAACCTCTGCTATGTAGTCTTGAGTGCCATGTATGGGTACACTGTCTATCAGCGACCAACCTACATGCATGCTTATAACTTCTCTCTTATGAGCCCACAAAGAGCAACTGGGACGGACTGGTTTGTCCCCGACACTAAGGGAAGAGCACCACCTGTTGACACAGCCACACAATTTTGGGGAGCATGTTTCCCCTGGAAAGTCCCCCATAATGTTGTGACTCCAGCCTGACCCAGGACTTGGGGAAAGCCCAGGACAGTGTGTGATTGAGGAGATATCCCTCTGCTGTCCCCTGCCACCCTCATGCTCAGGGATCAGTCACAAACAAATGCCTCATGCTGCTGCCTCCTCCTCTTTCCTGCAGCTGTTTCTTTCTTTCTTCTACTGTGTCGGATGGGGACCCACCTGCCATCCAGGAAATGGGGTACTTAGCAGTGTTAATGTCTCGTTCGGAGGTTACAACAAATGCATCCGTCACAGCAAGCCCTATGGAAATGGATTATTGAAGGGGGAGCGAGAGGGGGAAGCTGCCTGTGCATCAGGCTGATGAGCTGGTGCAAGGAAATCTGCTTCCTCTGTGTATCGATCAGCTGTCAGGCTGGGAGAGAGAGGAGCTTCTTCATGGCTACTCAAAGGCATTAACTGCAGGGATCACACACTGGGTGGGGGGGATGGGGAGCTCCCTGGGCAATAAGAACCCTGCTGGCTGTATCCACGCTGGAAGGGCAAAGGAAAAGTCCACCTATCCCTCCCTCCCTGGCCTTGAGCTGTTGTAGTCTACCCTCGAGTTCTCTTGTGTTACTAAAACTACACATCCTGTGAATGTCCCTGACTTCGATTTCTCTAGTGACTCTACCCGGCTTCCCAGCTGGGAAATGGGGCATGGCGGGGCATGACAGAAGCAATCGTACCCAGCTTTTCCATCCTGTTGGACTCTTCTGGGGATGATCCCCAAACACAGCCAGTTTTGAATCTTTGTCTTTAGAGCATTTGCAAATGGAATCTAAAACTCTCCCTGTCCCCTCCTCCCCAGGCTCCATGAGGACTTCCAGCTCTTTAGGGTTTGTGACATTGGGTGGACTGACAGTGTCATTCTACAGCTCCATGCCAGTTTGAGCTGGCAGTTTGTTGTTATGGTGAAATGTTGCCTCAGAGAGTGCTGATGGAGCATGATGGCTGAGAACACAGCTGTGTCACCTCTCTCCAGTGCAACCACATCAGAAGTAGGAGTGTGACTCTCTCCCCATCCTTTGATCTTGGTGCAGGGGATGTGGGACATACCCATGGGGATCAGATGTTTCAGGATGGATGGAAGGGATAAGCCTGGTCCATGGCCTCCTCAAGACAGCATTTAATACAAGTCCCAGCCATGAGTAGCCTCATCCTCAGCTAACATGATGAAGTCCATATGTCTCTACAATAGCTTAGACAGAAACCATCAGTCAAGCCTCTAGCTCACCAGGGAATTTTTTGGTGAGGTTTCCAGAAGTTATTACTGGATCTAGTGAAGACTAGAAGACTTCCTGAAAAGATGTTTCCTTTCTGGTTGTTATCTCTTCTTTGTTTCACAGAAAAATGAAAAAGCACTCATACTTTGCCTGCCAATCTCCCTTATTTAACGTCCCTTTAAGTCCTCTTTCATCACTGCTTGAAATCAGCAACATTAGTTCCCACAGTGAGAAAAGGAGCTGGTCCCACCAGTTGCAGCAAACCACATGCTAGCTGAATTTAGCTCTATTTTCTGTTCATGAATTGTCTGTGAACAGATGCCAATTAACACACATTTGTCTGCTGTTTGAAATTCTTCAACGGATGTTTGATGTGCATGTAATTCAGTTTATGAGTCACTTGCAGACAGCTCACCATGAGTGCTGTCGTGTTTGTTAGTTAGTCAAGCTGCACTGATGGGACCAATGGACATGTGGTGTTTCCGTGTCCTGACTGAGTGAAAATGACTTAAGAATCATAGTTCCCAGCTGACCACTTGTGATTTCAAATGTGAAGCTTGCTTTCTGTGAATGTTCCATGATACACACTATTTCCATCAGGATTCTGCCTATAAACTCCTTCCTTCCCCAGAGAACATGATAGGGAATGAATACACTCAAATGGAATTTCTTCAAGATCTTCAAATAAAGATTTTTAGCATGGGAATTGGAGTTTGGCTCTCTCATGCCTCCATTCTCCTGTATGGGCTGGCCTCCCCAGCTGGACTACACCTACCACAATGCAGCTTGGTTAAAGGAATTCCACGATTCATCAAGGTGGGTCTGCAAAAGGGGAGACTGGCGCTTAATCGGAGATGTAGCCCCAAAAGAAACTGGTCTCTAGAGAGAATGAAGAGAGGAGGCAGCCAAACTTTAATTCTCAAAAGACCCTGAGGTGGGCTTTCCAAACAGAACATTTGATTTTTGGCTAATGTTTTAAGTTTTGATTTTTCACCTCAAAGCTGATATTTTCTGCAGTTCCCCTCCATTTTCTGTCCAGATCTATCACTGGGACTCTGTAGCACTGGTGAAATAACAATTCTGTGAAAAACATCAGATTTACTTTCACTTTGCAGGGCTTGAAATGCATCCATTTTGTCTATTTCATAAAATTTTCCACAATATTTTTTTACCAAATTTTTATGCCAACCTAAGGGGGCTCTGAGGCTAAATTAAATATTGATTGTAAAGTGCTTTGAGATCCTTGGATATACTTTAGCATTACCTCAAGTTAAGGGCTTGGTGCAGAAATCTAAAAGGGAAACTCTCCGGCCACTTATGTAGTAGGTCAGATTAGACGATCAAATCGTCCCCTCCTGGCCTTAAATTCTACCACCCTATGGAGAGAAGACAATAGAAAATGGAAACGTGTTTGTATACCTGTCTGTAGTCAAAGCCTCAGTCCTGGGTCAATGCCTCCATTACAGATGCCTTTAATCTTGGGTTCATGTCAAGAAGCTGTGTCAGCATCAGTAAAAGTCCTGAAGAACCAAATGGTTGCAAGATTAGCCTCTGTCTCCCATTTACTACTCAGGCTTCGCAACTGTGATTAAAGAGGCATCCCTCACCTCAGCAATGCTAAAAGCCCTTGTGAGCATTTGAAGAACCTGTGAGACACTAGTCTGGAAATAATTTGGTTGGGCTTTGAATGCAGGGCTGGCAGGCAAAGGGGGCCGCTGGTGCCGGTACCCAGTGTCTGGAAAGTTATATGTTCTCAGGCTGACTTGACCTTGTCAAAGCAGGAAGAAAACAGGAAGCTATAGTGCATTCCTGGCATAGTCCGACAAGCAGCACAACATGTTAAGAAAAAAGCAATGGGCATATTTAAGGAAATATGAACTACTTCCTTTGACTTACACATTCATTGCAGACCTCACATGTAACTGTTGCAAGCCTGAAAAATAACCCTAATACAGATCTGGAAGGCAGGGAGGTCCACAATTATTTTGCCTAATTTAGTTCTCACTCAAGTGCTAGGGGATTGAAAGTTCAATCCAAACTTATTGGTCAATTGGTTGGGTGCTGCTTAGGAGAGATGATGAACAATGGGAACACAGAAAATATATATAGAGAGGGAGAGAGAGCAGGAGAGGGTCAAAGAGAAAAATGGCACAAAAAAAATAGATTCAGTATATTGGTGACTGAAGGCCTTCTCATCCTCCTCTATCTCTCATAGGCATTTCTCTGACTACACTTATCACTGCTGTTTGCAGTGCTGTGGCTGTGCTGGTCCCAGGATGTTGGAGAGACGAGGAATGTGAGGTAATATCTTTTAGTGGACAAGTTTTCTTACAATGTATGTTAACTGCCTACATTAAACAATCTGAATCTGCATCCAATTTCAAGTCTAAACTTCCTGATGACCTATATATATTCATTTGTTCTTGTGTCTGCATTGGCGCTGAACTTAATTCTTCTCTCTCCCTGGTATTTGTTCCTCCGATGTATTTATGAAGAGCAATGGGATCTCCCCTCAACCTTCTTTGGTTAGGCTACACAAGCCAAGCTCTTGGAGTCTCCTCTCATACGACAGGTTTTCCATTTCACAGGTCATCCCTGTAGCCCTTCTCTGCACCTGTTCCAGTCTGAACCCATCTTTCTTAAACATGGGGAACCAGAACTACACACAATATTCCAGATGAGGTCTCACCAGCACCTTGTACCAATTAATGGTTCTATCACATCCCTGTCTCTACTGGAAATACCTTGTCTGATGCATCCTACGATCACAGTAGCTCTTTTCTCGGTTACATCACATTGGTGGCTCATAGTCATCCTGTGATCAACCAGTTCACCCAGGTCCTTCTCCTCCTCTTTGACTTCCAACTTATGCCTCCCCAGCTTATAGAAAAAGTACTTATTAGCCCCTAAATGCATGACCTTGCACTTTTCACTATTAAATTTTGTCCTATTCCTATTACTTCAGTTTACAAGCTCAACCAGATCTTCCTGTCTGGTATCCTGATCCTTTTCCGTATTGGCAACACCTCCCAATTTTGAGTGATCTACAAACTTGGTTAGCATATTCCCACTTTTTGTGCCAAGGTCAGTAATAAAGAGGTTAAAGACTGGTCTCATGACCAGTCCCTGTGGAACTCCACTAGCAACTTTCTTCCAGCTTGACAGTTCACATTTCAGTGTGATACATTGTAGACCCCCTTTAACAAGTTCCTTATTGACCTTTCAGTTTTCATATTAATACCTATTTTTTTCAATTTAATTAATAATTCCCTATGTGGAACCATATCAAATGCCTTACTAAAATCTAGGCAAATTAGATTCACTGCATACCATTTGTCCAAAATTTTTTTTTATCATCTCAAAAAAGGAGATCAGTTTGGTTTGTCATGATCTACTCTTTGTAAACACCAAGCAGCTTGAGAAACCTCCAATTCCACCAGGTTCCCCTGGCCCTTAATATTAGTGGATGATTCAAGTTTCAAACAGCTAAGTAACACTTCCCCCTCCCTCCCCATAACACCCTGCCAACAAAGCCAAGCACTGTATTTATAGGAATAAAACACATAGTCTTTGATTTAGAGGAAGGAGTAGATTCATAGATTTCAAGGCTAGAAGATACCATCGTGATCATCAAGTTGGACACAAGCCAGAGAACTGCCCTAAAATAATTCTTTGAGTAGATCTGTGTTCATTTAAAAATGTGTCAATGGGAAGACTCTACCATGACACTTGGTGGGTTCTTCCAACAGTTAATTACTCTGATCATTAAAAATGCATGCCTAATTTCCAGTTTGAACTTGTTTAGCTTCACCTTCCTGCCATTGGATTGTTAGATGTTCCTTTGCTAGATTGAAGAACCCCTTACTAAATATTTGTTCTTCAGGTACTTATAGACTGTATTTCGCCCCTTCACCTTCTCTTTATTAAACTAAATAGGTTGAGCTCCTTCAGTCTTATCACTAGAAAGCAGGCTTTCTGGTCCTTTAATTATTCTTGTGGCTCTTCTCTGAACCCAGTTTATCACCATCCTTCTTGAACTCCGGCCACCGGAACTGGACACATGATTCCAGTGGCGTTCACACCAGCGCCAAACGCAGAGGTGAAAGAACCTCTCTGCTCCCATTTGAGATTCCCACATTTATACACAAGTCCAAGGACCCATTAGTTCTTTTGGCTATAGCATTACACTGGGAGCTCATGTTCAGTTGATTATCCAACAGGATCCACATATCTTTTTCAGAATCACTGCTTCCCAGCATAGAGTTCCCTCCCTCCTGTAAGTATGGCCTGCGTTCTTTGTTCCTAGGAATCTACATTTACTATTAGACATATTAAAATATACATTGCTTGCTTGCTTACTAAGCAATCCAGATTGCTCTGTATCAGTGACCTGACCTCATCATTATTTACTACTCCCTCAATTTCTGTGTCATCTGCAAACTTTATCAGACATGATTTTATGTTTTCTTCCAACTCACTGACAAAAATGTTAAATAGCAAAGGGGTAAGAACCAAACCCTACTGTACTCCACCAGAAACATGGCCATTTGCTTGACAATAAAATTTTGAGATCTTTTGGTTAGCCAGCTGTTAATCCATTTAATGAGTGCCATTTTATATCTTTCCTGTTTTTAATCAAAATGTCATATAGTTTCAACTTAAATGTCTTACAGAAGTCCATTACATCAATATTGTTACGTTTATAAAACAAATTTGTTCTTTCTGTCTGTCTGTCTCTCTCACACACACCCAATGATATCAAGTTAGTTTGATAGGATCTATTTTCTATAAACCCATGTTGATTGGCATTACTTGCCCTTAATCTGTTATTAACTGAGCCCGGTTTAAGCCCCACCATTCTGTTGCCCAGGATTGATGTCAGAATGACAGGCCTATACTCAGGTCGTCTCATTTGCTGTTTTTAAATATTGGCATCACATCCGTTTTCTACTAGGTTTCTGGAATTTCCTAGGTGTTCCAAGGGTTACTGAAAAGCAACATTAACAGTATAGTGAGCTCCTCAGCTGGGTCTTTTAAAACTTTTGGATGTAAGTTATCCAGATCTGCTGACTGAAAAATGTCTGACGTTAGTAGCAGCTGTTTAACATCTTCCTGAGAAAACAGCAGACTAGAAAGAGTGCTATCATATGATAGAACATCATCCCCCCCGCCCCCCAGTGCAGAACAGTTATTAACTACAGGATGCACAGGAAAGCAAAGTTTGGAAGAGAAACTAGATCCAATATTTAAATAACTTGCATCTGAGATGAAAGAAGCAGAACCAGCAGCAGCATGCTAAAACAAGGAAAGGAATAGATCAGAATAACAGCAAACACCTATCACCTTACTTGTAATGCGCCCATCACCACCTTATCTAGGTGCGAAGTTGGGTGCAACATTTGCTACCACCTGAGATTGGGGCCTCTTTTTTCCTAGAGGAATGGGGAATGTGGGAGCAATGGTGCACTGATGCATTCACCTGGAGTCCTGTAGAACTCCACATTGCCCTGCCTGGCCCTAATCCTTTAGAGTGGTGCTCACAGGTAGAGCTGCAAGAATAATAGAGTTTTTGTTTGGTAGGTAAAACTGAATTTTTCGGGGTATTTTTTTTGGCTGAAATGAAAAATCAAAATAAAAACTATTTCAGATAATAAATTAAAATGGAGTTAAACCAACACTAAATAGAACAAGACATCCTAAAACTAAATAAGAAAAATAATCATATAGGCTTGTCCACTTTACTTAGTTTTGGCTGTCTTTTGACTGAACATGAAACAAAAAGTACAAAAGAATCCAAAATGATCTTTTTTCAATATTCCATTTTGTTTTTATGGCATTTTTCACTCCTTTTATGTTTTTTTTTTAAAATAAATAGTTTAATTTAAAAATGAAATTTCCTTTAAATTGGAAAGTAAAATTGCTTTATTTCAAAATGCTCAAAACAAGCCATTTTGGCTTTACTGGAACAAAAATCCTTTTATCATCGGCTAAAATGGGTCAATAAATTTCTGAGGAAATTTATTTTGTATCATAAAAGTTTTGTACAGTTGCACACACAAGACCAGAGAAATGTTTGACAGCTGTGAACTCCCTGCTCAGTACTTCTTGCCTGGGCAAGCCCCTCCTGGTCTTACTTCGCAGCAGTGGCCATCTTTGTCCGTGCGAGAGAGAACTGGGATGGATGTGGCTCTGAATGATGGGGGAAGTGAGCCCATCTGTTCAGTTGTCTCACCCCTTACCTAAAACACTGCTCAAGATCTGGTTCATAGGCCTAGGCTGGCCAGAGTTGATGATGTGCTGGATGGCTTTGCCTGTTATTGGTTTTCTTATTTCTTTTTTGGCTGGCAGTGCTCCAAGGGATGGAGCGGAAGCACAGAGTCTGGGGGATATGGAGAAAGAAGCGGGGACGGCCATGCTCAGAGTAGGCGAAGGAAAGTTGTGGCGCATTGGAACCAGCTGGCACTGGAAATGCCAGGAATGAAGCACATTCTCTCTGCAGGGGCAGGAAGCACAGCTGGGAGCTGCCCTGTTATCATTCCCAGCCTCCCCTCTGTGTAAAGACCAGCCCCATCTGGCACTGTGTGCGAGTGCAATGGTGGGGGCAGCTCTGCACAGAGAGCGATGGGTCTCAGGGAGCCAGCGAGAGGAAATGGTGCAGCTGACCCTAGCTTGGAACAGTCCCAGCGGACTCCTAATGAGGAGTTAATGCAGGCCAAGGTAGAGGGAGGGCTGGGGAAAGCCTGGGGGATTGCAGAGCAGCTTGCTTCTTTGGACAGAGCAGGCATGCACCTCTGCAGCTGTTCCAGTCTTGCTTCCCACAGCAGTATGGCTCTCTCAGCCTTCCCCGCTGCAGGGGCCTCTGGGACCCCCGGCTGGCTCCTCAGCTTATCAAACAGCCATGTCCTTTGGGCAGTATCTTCAGGTGGCAACTCTCTGAGGATGAATCAACCTAAATTGTCCTCCCCATTTATTGGCCTCTGCCCAAAATTCAGATACACATTTCAACCCAGGCACTGAAGCTGAAGGTTGGTGGGGAGGGGTGTTGGTGTTGGAAGCCAAAATCTGGATCTGGTTTGGTTGTTCAAGCACTGTGGAGTAGAGGGAAGTCAGGATCTGTGTAGTCTGGCAGACTTGGGGACTGGAGGTGAGGAGGAGCCAGGCCCCAGGCCAGTGACAAAACAGTAAAGAGGGAGCTGGGCTTAGAAGCTGAAATTCTGTGTTTGTTTTCCTTATGGTGCTCCCCACCTCAGAAATGAGAGCTTCAGGGCCAGTTCTCTGTCAGCTTTAAACCACTCTCTTTGCTTCAAAGCACTGCTTGGAACAGACTTCCCGCGACACCACAAAGGGCTGTATCATCAGAATGGCGTCTGCACTAATGTTCCTCTGCGTGAAGTGAATGGGAGCTCAGTCCAGCCTGGCCCCAGCAGTGGCTGCCCAAGACAGATGGTCTCTGAACAGCATGCAAATCCATATAACTATCCTGTGTGATCAGGGACTGGACTCGCCAGGGGCCTGCTCTGTGCAGCAGGCACTCACTAGAGCAGAGTGGGAAATTTTTGCTGAAATATTTTTCAGTCACAAAATGGTTTTCCCTCCCCTCCCAAAATCATATCGCTTTTGATGATGTTTCATTTTCTGGAAGAAAGAATTCCAAAGCTCCAAAATGGCCCATTTGCAGTTTGTGAATGAAAAGTTCTTGGTTTTCCTTTTGAAACCATATATGGGTTTGAAATTTGCCTTTCTCATTATATTTAAAAACAATTAATATTGGTTTAATTTGAAATGATTTTTAAATGTTTACATTCCCTACAAAATGCAAACCTTTGGCTTTGCACCGTAAGTTGGAATGAGCTTTCTCCCTAAAATCTTGACATTTTTACTGGGATGGAAAGCCCGTTCTCTGACCTTCTCTTGTGCTCATAGTCAGATCCAAGAAGGTATGAATCCCCTATGCTATGTTGCCATGCTGCACTGTGTTTCCCATTGCCCAGCCTCAGGAACAAGGGTAATTCACATCAGGAGGCAAAGCGACATTTAGCATGAGGACACTGGCCTGAGGAACCCCCAGCTCATTTGACGTCAGCAATGCACGGGGCTGGTGCAGGGCCTGGTCCTTAGAGTCTGCAGCCCTGGGGCTGATGATGGACCCCAGGCATGCTCACAGTCACCGCCACTTTGGCTCCTAATAGACAGGGCTGCTGCAATCCTGCCTGTTCTTTATATAGCTGGCCCTTTGTGTTGGCCCAGGGATGTTTCAGAGTGAGGGAGGGAGCCAGTGCCCTGGGAAAAGTCAAACTTGAAAGCTACTGGGGGTTTTCATTGTCAGGGCTTTGATGTGTTTCCTCTGGCTCCTTTCCTTCTTGTTTGAGTGCGGGTTAAAAATATGCTTCCGCTGACATCACTGCTGTCCTTTGGCGAAGAGCGTCAGTCCGGGCCTCCTGCACATCCAGGGCATCACATTCCTTGGGACGTTCATGAGAAACAGCTATGGAATGAGCGGCAGGCTGAGCTTGGGGACAGCTGACTTGGGAAGGGGAAAACCCAGATGGGAATACAGGGAATGCCATGGTTTATTGTTCTTAGTGCTGGTTCAACAAAGGAGGGGAAAATATACTTGGCCTAATTTTATGACCACTGTAATGCTGTAGTTTGGGGGAATTCAGCTCAGCTGTCACTCAGCCGTGGACACTGGAAGAAAGAAAAGAGATCTGATGAGATGCTTTTTCCACCGCGGGGGTGGTGGTGGTGGTGGTGGGGGGGGCTTCTATGGCAGCTTGGTTTCTGTGTGTTCCCCTAGCGCTAATCCAGACTGTGGGTGCAGGACAACTGATCACCAGGAAATGCTCCTGATTTGAATTGAGTTCACTCTGGGAGGAATACATGTATTTTAAAACCAAAATTTGATATAGATTAGAAGCCCAGGATGTTACATAAGGGTCACATCGAGCCGCTAACCCCGTTCTTTTATTACCAGGTGAGTGGTGCCTAGGTGCCAGGCTGGTATGTGGGTGTCATGGTAAAGAGGAAATGGGCTGAGATACCCTTTGTGATATCCCATGATAGGCACTATGGGTGTGCAGAAATACTCTATTTTAGGCATCAGCAAAGCCCAGAAGGGCCACTAAAATGCTTTTCTGGCACTCCCTGCTACATATGGTGTTACCGCGCACAGCCTGGACTTGCTTCTGACAGCACGGCAGAAATGAGTCAATGCTTAAATGCAAAGTGGGTGGCTTGTCGATGACTATGCCACCGGCCTGTATGCATACTCAGTGACTGACGGTTGCTGGCCTAGAGCATGCAGTCTCAGTTTACCAGAGATGGCTCATCTCAGGATGCAGGATTAGAATGCTGCCTGCTTGCACCTTATGTTGCCATCCACTCCATTCCACTCCGCCACATTGCTCTACACTGGTTGACCCCCTCTGCCATGGGGCTCAGCTATGTAACATTTTATGGTCCACTCTCTCCTCTGCTTTGGATCATTTCAGTGAGGTGTCTGGAGGCCAGTGGGACTGGGCAAAAGCGCTAGAATACATTTAAAAGGTCTCTAATGCCTCCCGGTAAACTCAGGAATGTTCCATTTAGAAAAAGGAAGCTCTTGGCTATGCTGGTAAGGAAGGAGCTAGATGCAAACGTCTCTAGACCTGGCAGGTTTTAATGTCAAACCTGAGTCTGCTTCTTGGCCTAGCATGGCTGGTCCAAACATGCTCAGCCTCTGGGATCTTTGTGATATGGCTTGATGTACAGCCACAGATGCAGAATGACTCCCATAGATAGGGCCCTGCCCAAAGACCAGACTTCAACAACCTCCTCCACCATAGTTTCCCTGCATAACCATGACCAAGTCATTTAATCTCTCTGGCCCCGCTCCCAACTTCCACTGAGTTCAGTTCATCCCCTATAAAACAATAGGATTGCCCTATCTCACAGTGGGGTTGTGTGCATAAATACCAATGTGCCAGCTGTTATCTAACGGGGACCAGAGAAGTACATGACATGCAGAACTGTGCTGTGTGGGCTCATCTTTAGTACTTTCTGACATAAGGTTATGTGGCCACAGGGCAGCTGATTGGTGTCAGATGGACTGTATTCTTCTCCTGGCTCATACAACAGCACAGAGCCAGCTTCTTCCACATCCCCCCAGTGGTGCCCCTTAACTCAGGTCAGCATTGAGTGACCAATTCTGGGTGGGAGAGGGGGAGAGTTCAGTCACCCTGACCTGCTGAGCTGCTCTTTTTGCACAGAGTGGCCAGCTATTGCTCACTGCGACACCATCTTGCTAGGAACTGGGCTGAGATCCACCAAGTCACTTCACAGAGCAGCAGATGGGATGGGAACTTTCAGTTGCTACCACCCTGGGCTCAAGTTAGCAACCTAAAAGGCTGCATAGACTAGTAGACAGAGCACTGACTTAGGCATCATGAATTGTGTGTGTGTATGTGGGAACTCTTCCTGTTCTCTGACTTTGGGCAAGTTGCTGCCCTTCTCTCAGTGCCTTTGTATGTCTGGTAGGCTCTTTGGGGCATGACTGGTCCCTTCCCATGTTTGTACAGTGCCCACCACAATCGGCCTCTGATCTTCATTGAAGCTGAGGGCAGCAAGGGAGCACCTACGCCACCATAGGCAGCCCAATCACACCCCCCCATCATATGCTTACCAAGCTCCGCTTTAGAATGAGACCAGGCAATGGCCTTGTTGCGCTTATTGAAGGCTGTTCCAGAACCTCACTCCCCTGTACTTAGAAACCAGCCCGAATTTACTCATGGCCAAGTTATTCTTGTACCAACATCGTCCTTTAGCTTCAATAGCTCTTTCCCTGTTTGCTTTCTATAAATACTTAGGGGGCAGGGGGTCATCAGATCCCCTTTCAGTCTTAGTTTGCTAGGCTAGGAAAAGACAAGTCAGGCTCTCCATTCTCTTGACCATCCTAGTAGCCCTTCCCTGTGCCTTTTCCAATTACAATTCATCACTGGGGCCCTCTAGGGGCTATTGTCCTAATAAAAGGGAGAGACTCCAAGGCCCCCTTTCCCCCGGAAAGTGTCTGGTTCCTGGGATTTCCTGCACATTTCCATAGGGTCTTTACTGCTCAAGACCTCATTCCTTCTGCTCTGTAATTCCCCCATCCTCCTGGAAGTTCATCCTCTGGTGCCTGGACCACAATAATCAGTTGTTGCAGAAGTGATTATATCATGGCAGGAGGCAGCAGATTCAGGTGGGGAATAAGAAGCCAGAACTGATGCTCTGTTTGAGAAACAGAGATCTTCAAAGCCAGCTGCTGTACAATGAGCTATGAGCACATGTTCTTCCCTCTGTGGCATCAGCAGGGGATGGTGTATTTCTGTCCCAGTTGTTGCACACATGCTGAGTTGTCCCAGGATCGCAGAAGAAGAATGAACATCCAATGCATATTTACACAGCTGCACCTCTGTAGACCAATTGCTTCTACCTCTGCATTTGCTGAGCCAGGAACTTTACTGCAGTATTCAATGTACCGTGCAAAAGGTTCAGGGATCCCATACTCATTTTCCAGTTCAAGCTAGATAGACTAGTAAGACAGCTGGGGCATTGGTGAGAGAAGATCCCCCAAATTATAACGGTTTTTCTCCTGGTACAGAAAATATAAATGGTTGAAGTCTTTATCTTGCTGTTAGAAACAGAGATCTCTTCACTGTCTCACTGTTCTAAAAAGCTTCTCATAGACTTAAACCAGGGATCCTTTCCAGATTTCTTCTTGGTCTCTCTTCCAGTTTGCCACAGGGAGTGAGGGAAGGATCTCTAGATTTCGCATGTGGTCTTCTGCAAAAGGAAGATGTAGTCCAGGGAATGCATTTTTACCAAACCCCCACTCACATCTTATGTATTCTGATTTGGAATGAGGACGTTGCTGGTGGAAGGCATTATGTTGATGGCAGTGGAGAGTGAAGACCTGTCTAGTCATAGACCAGCAAATAGCAGTGCTGGCTCTTTCCATGCCAACAGCAGGAAGAAGGCACATTATAATTGCTATCAACAGCTGTAGGGAGAAAAACCCTATATTTGCATTTCTCACCCACATATATAAGCAGACCAAACATCTAATGGAGGATCTGTGTGACTGAGATAATAGGGTGTATCAATATCCTGGATGACGGTCACACTCACTTTGCCAAGGTGTAAGCAATGGCGTAAGATGCTAGGCCAAGGGTCTCAAACTCAAATCACCATGGGGGCCGCATGAGGGCTAGTACGTTAGCCCAAGGGCTGCAGCACTGAAACCTTTTCATATAACGATATTACAAATATTGGTAACAATAGTGTTGTTGCGGGCCACAGGGAATAGCTTTAGAGGCCGCATGCGGCTCGCAGGCCATGTGTTTGTCACCCTTTTGCTAGGCAGTGGACAATCAAGCCCAAGGTTTCAGCTGTGAAGAACACGTAGTCTAATACGGCTGAGTCCCTGGACTAGTGCTAACACCAGCCAACACTGGATGCAATGAATGTGCCTGTCTCATAGAATCATAGAAAATCAGGGTCAGAAGGGACCTCTGAAGGTCATCTAGCCTAATCCCCTGCTTTGAGCAGGACCAACCCCAACTAAATCATCCCAGTAAGGGCTTTGTCAAGCCATCCCTTGAAAGCCTCTAAGGATGGAGATTCCACCACCTCCCTATGGTACTCAGTCTAATGCTTCACCACCTTCCTAGGGGAAAAGTTCTTTATCATATACAACCTAGACTTCCTCCACTGCACCTTAAGATCATTGCTCCTTGTTCTGTATTTGCCAATACTGAGAATAGTCTCACTCCATCCTCCATGGAACCTTGCTTCAAGTAGTTGAAGGCTGTTATCAAATTCCCCCTCAGTCTTTTGTTCCACAGCCTAAACAAACCAGTTCCCTCAGCCTCTCCTCACAAGTCATGTGCTGTAGCCCCTTAATCTTTTTTTTTTTTTTTTTTTTGCCCTTCACTGGAATCTCTTTAACTTGTCCAAATGCTTCCTGTAGTGGGGGACCCAAACTGGACACAGTACTCCAGATGTGGCGTCACCCATGACAAAGAGAGGGAAATGATCATTTTCCTTGATCTGCTGGCAATACTTCCACTTATGTAACCCACTATGCTCTTAGCCTTCTTGGCAATAAGGACAGACTGTTGACTCACATCCAGCTTCTAGTCGACTGGAACACCCAGGTCCTTTTCTGCAGAAGTGCTGCCTAACCAGCTGGTCTCCTTTCTTCCCTCTTCTTCCTCTGTCTCTTCTCTTCTCCTTTTAGGGCAGCAGCCAATTTGTGGCCCCGGCTCCCACACTTCCCACAGTCAGTTTCCTTCCTCTCTCCTTCTATTAGCTGTTTGACCTTCAGTGCCCAGGACTTTCTGCTCTCACTGCTCTTTGTTGCATCTGTTCCTGCTCACCATCTTGGTGTATCCATATCCCTTCCCAATTTCCAGTACATCTCTTCATCTGACCTTGATGACTTATGGGGAGTAGAGATGGACAATTAAAATTCAGATCTGAGCAGGGGTTCTAGTGGGGGCCATTACGGCAAGGAGGTCACTTGCAAAATGTAGATCTAAGTCTAAATCTAGATTTCAACCTCCTCCAAAATTCAAGGGTGCTTGGATCTGGTTCAGCCCATTTGATAGGTCCATTTGGGAAACAGCACAAAGTATCTTTCTTCATTATGGCTTTCCTGTAGAACCCATGAGTCCCAGTCATGGGCCTGGGCCCAGTAGCGCTGGGCACTGTATGCAGACAGAACAAAGAGACAGTTGTCACCCCAAGAAGCCTGTAATCAAAGAGCTTATCTCCCCAACAAGTTACTGCACAGCCAGCCTGATCATGAGTCTCCAGTGCACCAGCTTTCCGTGCAATAACAGCCTGTGTGGACACTGCTCCGGGGACTGGAAAGTTCTTGTGTGTGGCTTAGCTTACTACATCCCAGCCACCTGTCTCATTTTTAGGGCTTGCCTACACAGCAAGGGACAACAAGCTGACCTAGAGCACAGGACAACACCGAGATGGTTCTAGTCAGTGTAAGACTCAACTGTCAGTGCCACAGAGCCCAGATTGATGTCGATGGGAGCTAGGCACCGAGCGTTCTTTGAGGATCATAGAATCATAGGGTTGGAAGGGACCCCACGAGGTCATCTAGTCCAACCCCCTGCCAAAAAAAGCAGGACCACTCCCATTAGTTCATCCCAGTCAGTGTTTTGTCCAGCTGGGACTTGAACACCTCCAGAGATGGAGATTCCACCACCTCCCTAGGCAACTTATTCCAATGCTTCACCACTCGCCTAGTAAGGAAGTTTTTCCTAATATCCAGCCTGGACCGCCCCAGCTGTAACTTGAAACCATTGCTTCTCGTTCTGCCCTCTGTTACTACCGAGAACAGTCGAGCTCCCTCCTCCTTGGAGCAACCCTTCAAGTAGTTGAAGGTTGCTATCAAATCCCCCCTCAGTCTTCTCTTCTGCAGGCTAAATAAGCCTAGTTCCTTCAGTCTTTCTTCATAGGGCTTGTGCTCCAGCCCTTTGATCATTTTGGTTGCCCTCCTCTGGACTCTCTCTAATTTGTCCATGTCCTTTTTGTAGTGGGGAGCCCAAAACTGGACACAGTATTCCAGATGTGGCCTCACTAGTGCAGAATAGAGGGGAATGATCACATCCCTTGATCTGCTGGCAACACTTCTTCTGATGCAGCCCAGTATGCCATTGGCCTTTTTGGCAGCAAGAGCACACTGCTGACTCATATCCAGCTTCCCATCCACCATGACTCCCAGGTCCTTTTCTCCAGTGCTGCTATTTAGCTGATCACTCCCCAGCCTGTAGCAGTACATGGGGTTTTTTCGTCCCAAGTGCAGGATTTTACACTTATCCTTGTTGAACCTCATGAGATTCCTCTTGGCCCACTGCTCCAGTTTGTCTAGGTCTCCCTGAATCCTGTCTCTGCCCTCTAGGGTGTCTACCATTCCCCCCAGTTTGGTATCATCTGCAAACTTACTAAGTGTGCAATCTATCCCATCATCCAGATCATTAATGAAAACATTGAACAGAACTGGCCCCAGGACCGACCCCTGGGGCACACCACTTGTTACTGCCTGCCAACTTGACATGGAACCATTGATTCCTACACGCTGAAACCGTTGTTCTAGCCAGTTTTCTATCCACCTTACAGTCCATGCATCTAACCCATACTTCCTTAATTTGCCAATGAGAATGCTGTGGGAAACCGTATCAAAAGCCTTGCTAAAGTCAAGGTATATCACATCAACGGCTCTTCCCGCATCCACAAATCCAGTCATCTCATCATAGAAGGCGATGAGGTTGGTCAGGCATGATTTACCCTTGGTAAATCCATGCTGACTGTTCCTGATTACTCTACGTTCCTCCAAGTGTTTCAGGATGGATTCTTTGAGAACCTGCTCCATGATTTTTCCAGGGATTGAGGTGAGGCTGACAGGTCTGTAATTCCCTGGATCCTCCTTTTTGCCTTTCTTGAAGATAGGTACTATATTTGCTTTTTTCCAGTCCTCTGGCACCTCCCCCGTTCGCCACGAGTTTTCAAAGATAATGGCCAACGGTACTGCTATCTCATCAGCCAGCTCCCTCAGCACCCTCGGATGCAGTTCATCCGGCCCCATGGACTTGTGCACATCTAGTTTCTTTAAGCAGTCCCTAACCTGACCTTCTGTCACCAAGGGCCTCTCTTCTTCTCCCCAGTCCCCCGTACCTAGTGTAGTGGGCTGGGAGCTGACCTTGCTTGTGAAAACTGAACTAAAAAAAGCATTGAGCACTTCAGCTTTTTCCTCATCCTCTGTCACGAGGATGCCTGCCCCATTCAGTAAGGGACCTACACCATCCCTGATCCTCTTCTTGTTATTGATATACTTGTAGATCCCCTTCCTGTTATCCTTCACATCCCTTGCTAGTCGCAACTCCATTTGTCCTTTGGCATCATAGAATCCTAGGTTTGGAAGGGACCTCATAGGTCATCTAGTCCAACCCCCTGCCAGAGGGAGGACCACTCCCACTAAACCATCCCAGTCATGGTTTTGTCCAGCCGGGCCTTAAACACCTCCAAAGATGGAGACTCCACCACCTCCCTTGGCAGCTCATTCCAATGCTTCCCCACTCGCCTAGTAAAGAAGTTTTTTCTAATATCCAGCCTCGACCTCCCTAACTGCAACTTGAGACCATTGCTCCTTGTTCTGTCCTCTGTTACCACCGAGAACAGTCGAGCTCCATCTTCCTTAGAGCATCCCTTCAAGTAATTGAAGGTTGCTATCAAATCCCCCCTCAATCTTCTCTTCTGTAGACTAAATAAGCCTAATGCTTTCAGTCTATCCTCATAGGGCTTGTGCTCCAGCCCTTTAATCATTTTGGTTGCCCTCCTCTGAACTCTCTCTAGCATGTCCCTGTCCTTTTTGTAGTGGGGAGCCCAAAACTGAACACAGTATTCTAGATGTGGCCTCACCAGTGCAGAATAGAGGGGAATGATCACATCCCTTGATCTGCTGGTAATATTTCTTCTGATGCAGCCCAGTATGCCATTGGCCTTTTTGGCAGCAAGAACACACTGCTGACTCATATCTAGCTTCCCATCCACCATGACCCCCAGGTCCTTTTCTACACTGCTGCTACTTAGCTGAATGTTTCCCAGCCTGTAGCAGTGCATGGGGTTTTTCCGTCCCACATGCATGATTTTACACTTGTCCTTATTGAACTTCATAAGATTTTTATTGGCCCATTGTTCCAATTTATCTAGGTCTCCCTGAATCCTGTCCTTGCCCTCCAACGTGTCTACTGTTCCCCCCAGCTTGGTGTCATCCGCAAACTTACTGAGAGTGCAGTCTATTCCATCATCCAGATCATTGAAGAAAATGTTGAACAGAACTGGCCCCAGGACTGACCCCTGGGGCACACCACTCGTGACTGGTTGCCAGCTAGACATGGAACCATTGATTCCTACATGCTGAAACCATTGATCTAGCCAGTTTTCTATCCACCTTATAGTCCACCTATCCAACCCATACTTCCTTAATTTGCCAATGAGAATGCTGTGGGAAACTGTATCAAAAGCCTTACTAAAATCAAGGTATATCACATCAACGGTTCTTCCTGCATCCAGAAAACCAGTCATCTGCTCATAGAAGGAAATGAGATTGGTCAGACATGATTTACCCTTGGTAAATCCATGCTGACTGTTCCTGATCACTTTATTTTCTTCTAAGTGTTTAAGGATGGATTCTTTAAGAATCTGCTCCATAATTTTGCCAGGGATTGAGGTGAGGCTGACTGGTCTATAATTCCCTGGATCTTCCTTTTTCCCTTTCTTGAAGATAGGCACTACATTTGCTTTTTTCCAATCCTCTGGCACCTCCCCTGTTCTCCATGAGTTTTGAAAAATAACGGCCAGCGGTGCTGCTATCTCATTGGCCAATTCCCTCAGCACCCTTGGATGCAGTTCGTCCAGCCCCATGGACTTGTGCACATCCAGCTTCTTTAAGCAGTCCCTAACCTGACCTGCCGTCACCAAGGGCCTCTCTTCTTCTCTCCCATCTGCCATACCCATGGTAGTGGGCAGGGAGCTGACCCTGCCTGTGAAAACTGAAGCAAAAAAAGCATTGGGCACTTCAGCTTTTTTCTTCATCCTCTGTCACAAGGATGCCTGCCCCATTCAGCAAGGGACCTACACCATCCCTGATCCTCTTCTTGTTATTAACATACTTGTAGAACCCCTTCTTGTTATCCTTTACGTCCCTCGCTAGCTGCAGCTCCATTTGTCCTTTGGCCTTTCTGATTTTATCCCTGCAGTCCCTAGCAATATCTTTATATGCCTCCTTGGTCATCTGACCAAGCTTCCACTTCCTGTAAGCTTCCTTTTTATGTTTAAGCTCAGAGCAGAGTTCTCTGCTAAGCCATTCTGGCTGCCTCACATGTTTGTTCTTTCTCCTAACTGGAATGGCAACTTCCTGTGCCCTTAGCTGGGTTTCTTTAAAATACAACCAGCTTTCTTGGACTCCTTTCCCCTTCAGATTAGCTTCCCAAGGGATCCTGCCCATCAGTTCCCTGAGGGACCCAAAATCTGCTCTTTTGAAGTCCAGGGTTTTTGTTTTGCTTCTTTCCTTCCTTCCTTTAATGAGCATCCTGAACTCAACCATGTCATGGTCACTACTGCCTAGCTTGCCATTTACTTTTACCTCCCTGATCAATTCTTCCCTGTTTGTGAGCAACAGGTCGAGAGATGCAAGGCCCCTAGTTGGTTCCTCTAGCATTTGTACTAGAAAGTTGTCCCCAACACTCTCTAAAAACTTCCTGGATTGCCCATGCACTGCTGTATTGGCCTCCCAGCAGATGTCAGAGTAACTGAAGTCCCCCATGAGCACCAGGGCCTGTGATCTAGAAGCTTCCGCTAGTTGTCCATAGAACACCTCATCCACCTCCTGCTTCTGGTCTGGTGGTCTATAGCAGACACCCACCACAACATCCCTCTTGTTGCTTTCCCCTCTCAGTGTAACCCAGACTTTCTACAGGCATGCTTCCACTTCCATAATGGAGCTCTGAGCAGTCATAGAGCTCTTTTACATATAGTGCTACTCCTCCCCCTCTTCTTCCCTGCCTGTCTTTCCTGAACAGTTTATACCCATCCATGGCAGAGCTCCAGTCATGCAGACTATCCCACCACGTCTCCGTTATTCCTATGATATCATAGTTCCTTGTCTGCACTAGTACTTCCAATTCTTCCTGTTTATTTCCCAGGCTCCTTGCATTAGTGTATAGGCACCTAAGATACCTGGTCACTTGCCCTACTTTGTCTGGTTTTCAATTCTATTACATATACCTCCTTGCATTTTTTCTGGGAGTCCTCCTCCCCCACTCTCCTCATGTGTTGGCGCTTCAGTGGAATATTTAAGACAATTATTTGATTCCCCCCCATGTTCCAACTACCTTCTCTTTTATTCCTGGTACTACAGTCCCAACACCCCCCCAGTTCCATCCCTTCCCCCAGATCTCCCACATTGCCACTTACCTGTGGGCTTTGGTCTCCTTCCCCCATTGAACCTAGTTTAAAGCCCTCCTCACTAGGGCAGCCAGTCGGTGCCCAAATACACTCTTCCCCTTCCTGGACAGGTGAAGGCCATCTCTGCCTATCAATCCTCTGTCCTGAAACAGAACTCCATGGTCAAGGAAGCCGAATCCCTCCTGACCACACCATCTTCTCAGCCAGGCACTCACCTCTAGGATGCACCTGTCTCTCCTCAGGCCTCTAGCCTTGACTGGAAGGATTGATGAGAACACCACCTGTGCTCCAAACTCCTTCACCCTCGCTCCCAGAGCCCTGAAGTCACCTTTGATCTGCTGAGGATCACCTCTCGCAGTATCATTGGTACCCACATGGATAAGAAGCATGCGGTAGTAGTCTGAGGGGCAGATGATTTTTGACAGTCCCTCCGTAACGTCTCTGATACGGGCACCTGGCAGGCAGCATACCTCCCTAGAGGCCTTGTCAGAGCAACAGATGGGTGCCTCCATTCCTCTCAGGAGGGAGTCCCCAATCACCACAACCCTACGTTTCCTCTTAGGTGAGGTGGCTGTGATCTCCCCAGCCTCTGGGGTGGATGGTCTCTCCTCTACCTCCTTCATCGTGTCCAGCACCGCATAATGGTTCCTCACCACAATGGATGGTGGGATGTGAGCAGGCGTGGAGCACTGTCTGCTGCCAGAGGTGACCAGCTGCCAGTGTCCTCCCTCTGCCATAGGCATCCCATCTGTTTCCACAGCTGTGGCAGTAGCCCTTGGCACCGGGATAGGGACCTCCTCCTTGCAGGTCTCATCATGGACACTGTCAAGGAACTTTTCCAGGGCATAGATACCCCTGACTCGTGACACCTCCTCCTGTAACTCTCCTACCTGCTTCCGGAGAGATGCCACTAGAAGGCACCTATCACATAGGCTCATCTCCCTAGCCTGACCATCAGTGGCAGGAAAATGAAGGCCACAGTCCTTGCAAATCCACACCAGGATCTGGGTGGAGATATCCATCGTCAGACACTCTGTCTGGCTACAAACAGTGGCCCCACTGTTTGTAGATGTGGGCCCACCTGCCTCATTGTTGGGAAGTTTATTGCAGGCATCACTGCCAAAGGGAAGTTTCAGGAGGATGAGTCGGCTCTGCATGTGTGCACAGGGAGCTGCTCCCGAGTGCAAGGGGCAGTGTGGGAAAAAGCACAAAAGTGCAACAAATGGTGCTGAAGCCTGGCTTTGCTGGCAGAGCAGAGGAGCAGGCAACAACTGTTTGGTTTCCTGTGCGCCCACCAGGATGGGCCCAATGTACATTTAAAAAAGTCACAGTGGCAATAAAGAGGATTCTACTCTCCCCATGATGCTAAGCTAGTGGAAGATTTGCCTAATTACCATGGCATTCAAGGGGAGAGGACTGTACCTCAGCACAGTAGGGTGACTGTCTGTCCCGTTTTGAATTCCTCCTGGCCATCTGGCAGAAGTGGAACCTTGGTCCAGCTTACTAAGAACAAACAGGACTGGTGCCCACTTTGGTGAAAAGAAGTGTGGTAAGAAGGGACGTGCGGGGAGGGCGTGTGTGTGGCAATGCCAGCACCCTGCTGAGCAGGAAGCAGGGCTCAGGCAAGAAATAACACCAGCCCCACATGGGGATGTTAGCCCCGAGCAATGTCCTGTTTTCTCTATGGGAAATATGTTTCCCCTCACACACCCTGAAAAAAATGAATTCTATCTCAGCTCCTTTCCAGAGGCGGTCCTGGAACCAACTTTTCCACTACCTCTGCACTTATTCAACATATGGAACAATTGCTCCCTCTTGTGACCCAGTGCTGGTGGTACAGCAAACCCTGCTCAGAAAGAATAAATGATCAGAACAAATCGTTAACTACCCGCCAACAGTTCTTAGAAATCTTGTAGACATTTTCTGTTTCAGACCCTGTCCTGCCTTACAGAAAAATGTCCTTCAACTATTGCAATCGACATGCAACAGATGTTTATATTTAATAACAGATGCACATAGACTCACAGAGAATGAGGGTTGGAGTTGACCTCAGGAGGCCGTCTCTAGTCCAACCCTCTACTCAAAGCAGGACCAACCCCAACTAGATCAACCCAGCCTGGGATTTGCCAAGCTGTACCTTAAAAACCTCTATGAATGGAGATTCCAACACTGAGACCATTGCTTCTTGTCCTAACATCAGCCATCCCTGAGAACTGCCAGGCTCCATCCTCTCTGGAATGCCCCCCTTACGGTAGTTGAAGGCTGGTATCAAATCCCGCCCTCATTCTTCTCTTCTGCAGGCTAAACAAACCTAGTTCTCTCAGCTTCTCCTCATAAGTCATGTCTTCCAGTCCCCTAATCATTTTTGATACCCTCAGTCGGACTCTTTTCAGTTTGTCCACCTTCTTTCTGTAGTGGAGGACCTCAAACTGGACACAGTACTTGAAATGAGGCCTCACTAATGCTGAATAGTGGGGAATAAGCATCTCCTTTGATTTGCTGGCAGTGCTCCTGTTAATGCAGCCCAATATGCCATTGGTCTTTGTGGCAACAAGCGTGCATTGTTTACTCATATCCAGGGATTAAAGTATAATTTGGGGGGCCCCAGAATGCTCTTGTGCTGGTGGGCCCCTCTCCAGTGCTGGTGGGCCACCCTAGACCTCAGCTCCTGCCCCCCCCATGCCACCGACCCACCCCCTGCCCCGCAATACCCCTCCTGGCACGAGTCCACTGTCCCAGCTCACTGGTGGTGGGGTTGGGGGGGCAGTAGGCCCCGGTCTGGGCGGCACTGTGGCTGCGGCACCCCTGCAGGCCCAAGGTTGGGGGCAGGGCATAGAAGGGGAGGAGTTTAGGGTGGGGCTTGAGCCCCCTAGTAATGCCCCTGGTCCCTGCCCCCTCCCCTGCCCACTGGAATGCAGGGGAACGCTGCTCCGGGGCCTGCTATTTTTAGGGGCCCAGCATTTGAGCTCCTAAAAATAGAACGTGGACCTGGAACGCTGTGTCCCAGCGCTTGCATTTTTCAATGGTGGGCCCCAGAATGCAGCGTTCCGGCTCCACGTTCTATTTTCAGGAGCCCTGGGACGATGAGCTCCTAAAAATAGTGGGCCCCTGAACAGCGTTCTGGTCCCTTCCCCCTTACTTTAACCTCTGCTCATATCCAACTTCTTGACTACTGTAACCTGCAGATTACTCACAGTTGAGATTAGCTCAAGCACAACACCTTCACTTCTCTAAAGTCAAGAACAGAACTGCTCCTACATCAGATTAATTGAACAGAGGTGGACTCTCAGCTGTTGGCTTAGATCTGAGGATATTCCAAACCTGTTTTTCACATGATTCACCCTGGATAACATGAAGCCAGATGAAATTTTCCACACAAAGTCAAAAATGGTCTTTTTTCAAACCAAAACAAACCAGACTTGCTTCCTGAAAATTGGCAACATTATTGGCAATTTCCATTTTCTGGGAAGGGCTTCTTAACTTCTTTAAAAGAAAGTTTTATTTTGATATTCAAAGGGTAGGGATTCATTGCTTTCAGTAAACTGAGCCCCTTATGGTGCCCCACGTTATAAATCTTTCCCTCCAACCCCACCACAGGCTAGACGCACAAGAAATCAAAAGTTCCAAAGGGGCAGCCGAGTTAGTCTAGTTCAGTGAAACAAACAAGGAGTCCTGGGGTACTTAAGGACTAACAAATTTATTTACTGCTTGAGCTTTCATGGGAGAAATCACAAGCCACTTTTGAAAATCTTGACCTTTCTTATCTTCATACTGTTGCCTGTAACACACAAGATTCTAGCCACACATATCAGGAATGAAGGAGGGTACACAGATGTCACTCATAGATGTCATTCTCCAGTTTTCATGCACAGAGTAGACAGAAGATATGGACAACTGCCTGGATGAATCTGTCTCATCAGGTCTCCCCTGTACTTCCTGTTGCTCAACAATCAAACCAACTCTTTCTCCCCTCTTGCTTCTGCTTCTTAACATCTTTCTCTTTGTTTCCCTCCCTCTTGGCATTTATTTAACGTAGCATTCTTCTAGCATCTAAGGGTTCTAAAAGAGTTGGCTAAGGAACAATGAGGCTTGTTAATGCTGATTTTCAAGCCTTGGAGTTTTGAGGAAATTCCAGAGAACCAGAAGAAAGCTAATGTTGTACCAACAAGACAACACAGATAATTATAGACATCATAGTCTGACATCAATCCTAGGCAAGATAGTGGAGCAGCTGATAGGAGACTTGATTAATAAAGATGTTTTCCAGGGGAAGAGATCCTGGCAAACTAACCTTGTATCTTTTCTTGATGAGATTGTAAAATTGGCTGATACAGGTAATGATGTGGGCATAATATAGTTAGATGTCTATAAGTTTGGTTTCTAAGGTTACAATGTTAATGCAATAGGTTTCTGTAAGGTGTTTGAGTTGGTACCATATGAAATTTTGATTAAAAATTAGAAAGATATAAAATTAGCATGGGACAATAGATTAATAGCTGGCTAACCAAAAGATCTCAACAGGTAATTATAAAGAGGGATATCACCAAATGGGCATGTTTCTGGTGGGCTCCTGCAGGGATTGGTTCTTGGTCCTTTGCTATTTCACATTTTTATCAATGAGTTGGAAGAAAATACATCATCTCTGATCAAGTTTGCAGATTACACAAAAATCAAGACAGTGGTAGTCCATGAAGAGGACGAGTCACTATGCAGTATGATCTTTCACTTAGTAAACTGGGCAGCAGATAATGTAGGGCATAGTTACAGGATGGGGGACTTTATCCTGGGAAGCAGTGAGTCTGAAAAAGATTTGAGAATCCTGGTGGTTAATCAGGTGAACACGAACTGTTGGTGTGATGCTCTGGCCACAAGAGCTAATAAGATTTTTGGATACACAGGACCAAGTACAAGTAGGGAGGTTATATTCCTCTATATTTGGCCTGCATGCAACACTGCTGGAAAAACATACCCAGTTCTGGTGTTCACAATTCAAGAAAAATTGGAGATGGTTCAGAGAAAACCCATGAGCATGATTAAAGGATTATAGTGACTCAAGGAGCTCAATTTGCTTATCTTAAGTAACAAACAGAAAGTTAAGGGGTGACTTGATTATAGTCCATACAAAAGTATCTACACAATGGACAGAAATATAGTAATCATAGGCTCTTCAACCTAGATGATAAACAAGAGCCAGTGTCTCAAAGTTGAAACTGAACAGATTTAAGAATAATGTGTAGGTTTTTAAAAATAAAGATAAGTAGCTAGCAACCAATTTAGCCATGGTTATGGTGGATTTTCCATTGCTGGGAACTTATGAATGTTTGTCTAAGAGATCTGCTCTAGTACAAAGAGGATTCAATTCTGGGAAGTCCTATGTTGTGCCAGAGATGCTCACAGAGGTCCCTTGTGGCCTTAAAATCTAAGAATCTTATTTAGTGCTGGGATTCTGTTTGTATGATAGATCAGTTACAATTGGGATGCTGTTGTATTGTAACACAGTCAGAGAACAACTTGCTGTCCTATCTGAATGCCTGGCTTTGCAGCCTATCTTTGCCCTCACCAGCTTACATGGTATCTGGTCTTTGTTGGATGTGTAGCCAGAACTTTGAATGAATAAACTCATCAATTCAGCGAGAGAAAATGCGTAGACTGGCCAGCAGGGGGCAGCCCTGTCTGCAATAACCCCTGGAAGGGTCTGAGGGTCTGCTGTGGAGGGGCAGAAGCTGTGTGGATGGGCAGCCGGCAAAGCATTCAGTTCTGCCCCTTGAGGCCCTGATATTCTGCTAAACAGGCAGCAACTAGCAGAGATGTAGAAACTGACTGCTTTTCAGGGGTGTGTTAACATGCCTGAGTGCATGTGTGGAGATGTGAATGGGTGACCCTCAAAGAACTAGCCAAAACTCTTGTGTCCACAAGCTGAGGCCAGGGGCCTTGTTAAGACAACCTTCTTGCTCAGTTTCTCATCCTGCTCATCGGGCTAGAAACACCATAAAAACAACTGGGAAGAGGAGAGTTCTGGGCAAGCGCACAGGCCTATTGGCAGCTTCGTACCTCTTCACAAACTGAGATTTGAGCCAGGCTGCTGTACTCTGCCGCAGTGGCCACCTTTGAGGGACATGTGGGAGGCTAGGAATGATACATTCAACACAGTTCAGCTCATTCAGAGGACTGCTAGGCTTGGCAAACTCACTCCCAGGGAAGAGGAAATGTCCATTAGATCAAAGCAGCCTCCAAAAGGTTAAAATTCTCACCCAGACCCCGTCCATTGTGCTTCTCATAGCATACCTCTTAACCACCAGTGCATCTGGAGCTAAGAGCAGGAGCTAGAAATTTGGGAGTTCTGGTCCTGTCTCTAACGCCAACTCCTGTGGCCTTGGGCATGTTATTTAATCACTCTTCCTCAGTTTCCTTCACCTATAAAATGACAATAGTCATTAGCACAAAGAATCCACATGTGCAGAATTTCTTGGGTTACAGAGTCTCCTAAGAGATTTTTGGGATCATATCCCTCTTCATGCTGAGGAAGAGCCTTAGTGTGTGTCACGTCAGTTTTTCGTGAGTACCAGTATAGACACGATCAAAAGGGCTCGTTGTTTAAGTGTGTCACTATGGAGCGTGAGGTCAGAAACTTGATCTAAGGAGCTCTCAGCAACCTTGGAGGCAGCAAACATGATGTGCTCCATTCTTAGCAGCCAGATGCCAGACACTCCAGCTCTGGAGTGTGGTTTGTCTGGGTTCTGTGATGTCTGGGTAAGTAACAACAACTCAGTATAACCCTGAGCTAAATCCTGAAGGCCTTCCTCAAGCAAAGTTCTCCCTGAAGCCTACGGGAGTTTGTCAGAGTTCACATGGAATAATAGCTGAAGGAGGTGGCTCTGTAGTACTCAGACAGTGCCTCTTCTGTTGGCATTTGGGGAGTAGATGGAAGAACAGGGGCAAGGGGAAGTGCACACTAGTCCTCATGCCTCCCACGACTCTGACAATCCCAGAGAGCTTGGAGAAAAGCCAGCTGAAAGTTACCATGATTTGTGGAAGTCAGCACTGATTTAATCACCTTTCCCACAGGTTTCACTCTGCCTGGCTGCTGCAGCTGAGATTTTGCTTGGCCCAGGAGTGCAGTGGGGAAGGTGCTTCAGGAGTTGCAGGGGTTAAAGTAAGCCACAATGGCCTGGAATGCTGTTCTGGG